>ML788127.1:157101-229777 GCA_009831015.1 Picea engelmannii | reverse complement strand
CAATAGGAGCAACCCCCATTTCACTCAGCATGATATCATAAGGGACTGAACTTTTAATTTTAAACTTGTTTGTAATCAAGCGTTTTTTAATCTTCTCGGTTTGCTTCCACTGTAAGTCAGATGTACGGTTGGCCCATACTTCAGCATAATATCATAAGGGACTGAACTTTTAATTTTAAACTTGTTTGTAATCAAGCGTTTTTTAATCTTCTCGGTTTGCTTCCACTGTAAGTCAGATGTACGGTTGGCCCATACTTCACAACCATAGAGAACCACCATAATCACTAAAATCCCAAAGAGAGTTTGCATGGTCTTCCAATCCCATAGCTTTGCCACTCTGCACCTATTTTGGAAAGCATAGAACGCTTTCCAACCCCCTAAAGTTTTTTTCTTTCTACAACCTTCCCAACTTAGATTTTTGTTGAAGTCAATTCCAAGGTATTTGTAATCTGCAAGTTCTTCAAGGGTGTTGCCTTCAAAGTAGAACTTATGTTGATTATGTTTTCTTTTGCTAGAGAAAACTACCACTTTCGTCTTGCTAGTATTGACTTGCATCCGCATTGTACTACAAAAGTGCTCAAGGGAGATTAAGTGTTCTTGCAACCCAAGAGTAGATTTAGCAATCAGAATAAGGTCATTTGCATACAAAAGAAGTCTTATCACAAGCTCACCCAAAAGAGCACCATCACCCTCCTGTAAGTTTAACCACTCTTCAAGTTTGTCTATATATAAACCAAAAAGGGTAGGAGACAATAGGAACCCTTGCTTGACCCAATATCACTCCTAAAACTTTTGGAGGTACCAGCTGACGTTCTGATTTTGACTTTAACCTCTTCATATAGCCTATGGAAAGACGCTCTAAGATGCATAGGAACCCCAAGTTCCTCCATTCTCTGCCAAAGCTTATCTCTAGGGATCGTGTCAAAAGATTTTTTGAAATCGACAAAGCAACAAAAGGCTTCCTCATTTTTCTCCGATACTTTTTCAATGATGTGCCTTAGAGTTATACTGTGATCAATCATTGAGTGTTTAGGTCTGAAACCTGCTTGCCCTTTAGCACGCTTATCTTCTTCTTCCGCCCACTTGCTGATTCTATTTTCTAGCATACTTCCAAATAACTTTGCAAATAAGTTTTTGAAAATAGACCAACTAATTGACACCCACAATACCTGCCCCACACAACACAATTAGAGCTATTCTTTCTCTACTCAAATAGTACCTTGCAAATCCCTCAACTCAAGGGCTCTTCATTTTTGACCATATAAAGATCAAAGTTGTCTAAACAATCGACTTTTTGAACTTTTTTCACTAGAATCTACTCAAATAGTACCTTGGAAATCCCTCACCTCAAGGGCTCTTCATTTTTGACCATATAAAGATCAAAGTTGTCTAAACAATCGACTTTTTGAACTTTTTCACTAGAATCCAACCAAACAAAGCTTGGTGTTTTGTTGTTTAAATTTCATTTTTGAAATCATAAATGGATCCTTGAAAAACCCTCATGGCAATCGAATTATACAAACTCAATCGCTCAAACCTGACGTTCCAACAATTTGAACCAAATTTCAATAAAAATTGATCGAAAAATATACCCATAAAAACTCCAAGAAATAGAACATTTAGACTAGCATAAAAATCCAAACAACGACGCACCATGATATCAAAAACTTTTAGTTAATGTGCATACCTCGAAAATTTCAAGCGGTGGGTACGTGGAAAGAAATCTTTGCAGCCTCTTGCAAGACTCCACTCTCTAACGCACAACTCACCTCACCTGCCATTCTTTCAACGCGTGAAAACCGTCTGATAGTGTTTGGTGAAAGCTCATGGATGGTTAGTTGCTACTGGACGGTAAGTTGAAATTGAAAAAATCGGCGAAAAATGGTTCCTTGCAATCGAAGTAAGGATAAAAAAAAAATCATCTTCGTAGTTATAATATAAATACTAGAAATCGAAAACGAAACCGGCAAAAAAGGTTCGAAGGGATAAAAAAAAAAACGTCGTCATAGTGACAATATAAATACCGGAATCAGCGATCGATCCATACTTTCATTAAATTAAGTCTTATTGTTTATTATATGATCATAAAAATATGAAATGTTTTAATAATCATCTCAAATTTTATATACACTTTCACATATGTATGATATTTTAATAGAGAAGCATAGGAATTATTAATAATGTTTTACTTTTAAAATAATAAATTGTATATCATTTATGTTTTCTAGATAATATTGTTATTTTATCATTATAATATTAAATATATTGAGTATTTCAATTATAAGTATTATTAAAAAAAATCCAATTTAATTAATATTTTTTCTATTTGTTATCACATAATTATCTATAGTATTTTATAAGTATAATTTGAGTGTGTCTAATGATTAAGAGTATGTTTTTCCTCTTGGGAGGTCACATGTTTGAATCTAGAGAGGGGTAAGGTATATTGGATTTATTGTATCTACTTACATCGGGATTGCTCAATACTATCTCTAGAGAATCTAAATATGTAAACTACAAAGCAACATCAAAATGATTTCATGTTTTCTACATTTGTTTGTAATAGTTGTATGCTTGTAATGGTTGTATGCTTCATACATGGTGTAGTCTCATTATATCATAGAACTCCAAACAATAATCTCTCTACTTCAATATCAATAGTTCTTTTTCATAGAATTACATAAATTCAAAGAAACAAAAATTAATCTTTGAACTTAATAACCTTCATAACACAATATAGCTTAATGTATTGTTTGGAGGCTAAATACAATATAAATATTCCTTGTCCTAATAGTCAAAAGGGTTTCTTTGTGACCAAATATGGATACCATCACAACATGATATGTCGTCTTCAAGGTTGGGTCCATTTCTAAATACATAGAATTTAATGAAAATGGTGACTATGTAGGAATGTTAACAAATCTTTTCAAGGATCCAGGGGAGGTTTGGGGTCCACATTTGTCATTATTGATGCAGTTCGTGAGACGAGAGACCAATAGTCTACAAATCAACCTCAAATGATGGAAACAAAGGTACATATATTCATATCTAAATTAAATTTTCTTTTTTGAGTTTCCTTGTTTATTGCATGAATGAATAAAGAGATAGTAGGAGATTAACTTTGTATGGAGAGCCAAAGAACCATTTGTTTAGGACCAAGAAGTTGTCAATAGGTTGAAATATGTGGATAATAAGTGGGACAAAGTAATTGATTTATGGTTTGATCATGTAAAAGAAGGGTATATTGTTGAGTTTGTTATCGAATGCAATGAATCTTTCAATAGAATTGAAAGAAAGTTTGTAGTCAGCCCTAAAAGAAGGTTGTTGGAAGAAATCCCTTTGTGGATCAAAATTATATTCGTAGAGAAGGGGTTGATGTGCATGGAGCACTATAGGTTGGTAGTGTAAACCCACCACGTAAAGGGGGGGGGGGGGGGGGGGGGGNGAAGATTAGATGAGGTGAGAGAAAATGGATCTATAGGAGCAAATAAGAAGAAGAGTTGAGAGATATGCAAGAAGAGTCGAGAGATACGCAAGAAGAGTCGAGCTAAGGAGGTGAGTTGTAACATCCCCAGCCACCCCAGGTTGGGCCACGTCACATAATATCTACTTCTGTAGCTCTAAATCAACCAAATTGTAACATCCCCAACAACTATTGAACAATGCTACTACGAAAATCCACTTCATAGATTCTATACTAAACTCTAGTCTGCACAATATCACTTGAAGCCACACGCTCAATCTCAAGCTGAGACGCACTACACTAAATTTATTCTTTTAACATAACTTTAAGCAACAGAAGTAACTATAAACAATTGCACACACCAGCATATTGATCACACAACACTATTGTGCACGCAACCATCCTGGCGTCACACACCAATTCTGATTTCCCTATGCACGGGGTCTATTTTCGTGTACGCACACATGAGGTCCAACCTCCTGTGCACATAGACTACTTTCCTGCGCACCTGACCATTTAGTCCTTGCCTCGGAGACTCATGACCAATATCAAATGATAACTTAACAAGAAAACTAACAATAACTGTCATACTCATGCACAACTAAAATAATGACTATTAGCACCACACTTACATGTGCAAGCAACACTAAACATAATAACACCAATTAATTATATGACACAACATACAAGAATTAACCCATGTCAAATATAGATAAATAAGAACACAGTAAACAAGACAAAACATAAAGAACACTTATCTTTTTAAGCAATGGCATTCCAATCAATAATATGATTAGCATCAAGTATGTACTTTTAAGCAATGACACATGGAAAACATTATGAATACACAAGGATGCAGGCAATGCAAGCATATATGAAACATGATCAATCCTCTCTAGGATTTTAAATGGCCCACGGTAGCGCGTTGCTAACTTAGAACACTTCCCCAACTCTAGGGAACTGTGCCTGGCTTTCACTTTCCAAAACACATGATCACCCACTTTAAATTCTTTGTGAGTTCTTCCTTTATTTGCACAACTTTTCTGCTCGTCTAGGGCAGCCTTTAAATTATGCCTGATCTTTACCACCTAATCCTCCATTTTCTGTAGCAGATCTGGCCCAACTACTGCGTGGTCTATTGGTTTGTCCCAAATTACTGGCATGTTGCAATTTCTGCCATAAAGTGCTTCAAATGGGATCATCTTTAAAGATGCTTGATACCCATTGTTGTAAGAAAACTCTACCAAGTGAAGGTAGTTTTCCCATTTTGATGGCTTATCCATCACATACATTCTGGGCATATCTTCAATCAGTAGATTTACCCTCTCTATTTTTCCATATGACTCGGGGTGATATGTTGTGCTAAAGTTAATATTTGTCCCAATTCCTTTGAATATCCCTTTCCAAGAGTTCAAGGTGAACTTGGAATCTTTGTCACACAATTGTCTTAGGTACACCATGCAACTTAGCAATTTCTCGCATGTATATCTCAACAATGTTGGTTGCCTCGTGTGTTGACTTCAATGGAATAAAATGGGCAACATTAGTAAGCTTGTCCACCACCACCATAATAGAATTATGTTTCTTAGTATCCCTATGCAACTTAGTTATGAAGTCCATGGTTACAACTTCTCACTTCCACTCAGGAATGGGAAAAGGTTGTAGCAAACTAGTTGTATGTTTGTGCTCATCCTTGACCTTTTGACATTCGATACATCTAGCGACAAAATCAACAACTTCGTTTTTAATACCTGGCCAAAAGTATTGCTTCTTGACTGTGACAATTGTCTTCTGGTAACTTGGATGTCCAACATAAGGAAATTTATGCATCTCTGACAACAACAAAATTTTCAACTCCTGATCATTCGACACATAGACTCTACGTCTATACATGAGAATCCCATCCTCTCTTAACTTATAACCTTCCAAATTTTGTTGCGACATACCTTTTTGTAAAGTCACCTTTATGTCCA
This sequence comes from Picea engelmannii, assembly GCA_009831015.1. Lineage (NCBI taxonomy): Eukaryota > Viridiplantae > Streptophyta > Pinopsida > Pinales > Pinaceae > Picea > Picea engelmannii. The sequence continues at coordinate 224,341 of ML788127.1, read as the reverse complement.
CATAACACTCATCTGATTTGGAAAATTCTAAAATTTTGTCGTACAAATCCAATTTATACATGCTAATGGTTGTAGCATGCATCTCATGCACCCTCCTGCTGAGTGCAATAGCCACCTTGTTCTATTTTCCTCTAATATGATTTATGTCGAAGTCATACTCACTGAGGAATTCTAACCACCTTCTTTGTCCGACACTTAAACTTGGTTGTACAAACAGATACTTCATACCACTATGGTTTGTACTCGGCTCAAATATTTTACCCATAAGATAATGTCGTCACATCTTCAAGGCATGCACTATAGCTACCAATTCTAAGTCATTTCATGAGTAGCATAGAGTCTTTCATGCTCTTTTAACTTTCTTGATTCGTAGCACACCACATGCCCATTTTGACTAAGGACTACATCGAGCCCTTCCTTGCATGCATCCATTCACACAACAAATTCTACATCAAGATCATCAATTCTCAAAATTGGCGCACTTGTTAACAAACTCTTCAAGTGCTGAAAACTTCTTGCACAATCAGGAGTCCATTCAAATCATGGACTTTTCTTTTGCAAATATGTAATTGGATGTGCAATATGCGAAAATCATTCAATAAATATTTTGTAATAATATGCAAGTCCCATAAAGGACCTTGCTTCTGCAACATTTCTTGGTGTCGGACATTCCTCAATGGCTTTTATCTTTTTTGGATCCACAGTTATTCCTTCCTTGGAAATAATGACCCAAATAATGAATCTACCTCTAGTAAAATGAGCACTTGCTCAAATTTGCATAAAGTTGATGCTCCCTCAATACCTGCAACACTATCCTCAAGTGTTTCTCGTGCTCTTCTTTAGAATTTGAGTAAATAAGTATGTCATCCATAAATACAATGAAAAACTTATCTAAATAACTTCTAAAAACTCCATTCGTCAAACACATGAAGATAGTTGGTGCATTTGACAACCCAAATGGCACCACTGTAAAATCTTAATGGCCATACCTCGTTCTAAAGGCAGTCTTGCGATGAATTCTTCCTTAATTCTCACTTGGTGATATCCAAATCCAAGATCAATCTTAGAAAATATATGTGTGCCCCGCAGTTGATCAAAGAGGTCATATGTCCTTGGAAAAGGATACTCGTTCTTTACTATTACCTTGTTCAACTACCTGAATTCGATACAAAGTCTCAATGTACCATCCTTATTCTTCATGAACAATATTGGTGCACCCCAAGGAGACACACTTGGGTGTATATACCCCTTCTTCAGAATCTCTTCAAGTTGCATATGCAACTCCTTCAATTCTGGCGTACTCATCCTATAAGGATTCTTGGATATAAGGATTCTTGGTCACCAAGAAGCTCTGATGCTTCTTGGTGACCTCTGGCCCATACAAGTCCATTGTTGAACCAACAGCTCTAATACCATAATGTAATGTCCCCAGCCACCCCATGTTGGGCCACATCACACAATCTCTAGTTCTTTAGCTCTGAATCAACCATACTGTAACATCCCCAACAACTACTGAACAAGGTTACTCCAAAAATCCACTGCGTAGATTCTATACTAAAATCTAGTCTGTGCAATGTCACTTGAAGCCACATGCTCAATCTGAAGCTGAGATGGGCTACACTAACTTTATTCTTTTAACATAATTTTAAGCAATGAAAGTAATTATAAACAACTGTGCACATCAACATATTGATCACACAACACTAATATGTGTGAAACCATCCTGGTGTCACATGCCAATTCTAATTTCCCTATGCACGGGGTCTTTTCCCTATACGCACACATGAGTTCCAGCCTCCTATGCACATAGGCTACTTTCCTGCGCACCCGACCATTCAATCCTTGAATCAGAGACTCATGACCAATATTATAGGATAACTTAACAAGAAAACTAACAATAATTTTCATACTCATGCACAACTAAAATAATGACTATCAACACCACACTTACATGTGCAAGCAACATTAAACATAATAACATCAATTACTTATATGCGACAACATACAAGAATTAACCCATGTCAAACATAGATAAATAAGCACATAGTAAACAAGACAACACATAAAGAACACTTATGTTTTACGAAAGTCACCAACTACATGCAGAACTCAGATGTTCCTCCTAGCCATAGAATTTTTTGCTCATAAGATTTCAGCAACAAGTCACCCCTAAGCTGAGGCTTAAATCCATTAGGGAAAAAGAATTCCTAATGACAAGCTACGTTCTGATTCCCAACAGAATTGATTAGTCCAAGGTGATTGTTGTTGCAACTAGCCTACAATCTCTCATTCTCCATGCACCTGTCACACCCAAGGAAGTGTGCCCCTTCTCTATTCAACAGTCCCTTGGATGCCGCACTTCCCTTCTAGGGTTTCCAGTAATAGGATATACATGAAGTCTCTGATCCTTATGACTAATTCCCAATGCACCAGGGAACAATTCTTAACAAAACTCTCATATGAAGATTATGCTCACGAGTCTGACAGTCCGCTTCTTCAACAACAAATATCTCACCCAAAGAGATTGATCACGGTTCTGACAACCCACCTCTTCGACAACAAAAATCTGATTACAGTATAGAATAAACCCCTTACAAGCTCTTTTGTGCAGATAAGGTAATATTCATCCTTTCTCCCGGAACTGACCCCCTTCTTCCCATGAGAGTGAATAATGAATAATGGATAACCCCCAAAAATACATTGAGGCCAAATATATATATTACATACTTTCAACTCAAAATTTTCCACCTTCAAAAGTAGCTTAAGCCACTTGGTGACTCGTTCCCTACCCTCGGGAACTTAGGATAAAATAATTTTCCACAACATACACTTTTCCGGAAATATTATAAAATATTACCTAAGACTTAAGTCTCACCCCCTTTTCCATTTTCCCGATGGAGTTATCCCCCCATATCTTTCTGTCTTAGTCTGTCAGCATGCAACAATGTAATATTATATTAACAATTGTGATTACATTTACATGGATAGGCACACTGGCCTATTTGCATCCCAACTCACCGGCCTCATAATCACATATGCTCTCCAGCCTCAATACATATACAACTATATATATATATATATATATATATATATATATATATATATATATATACAACTTAGCTATGCACGCAGTCCCAGGTCATTCCCGCGCACTTACGCAAGTGTGTGCAATACTATGAAATGTGTTCACTTACCCACGTGTGTGCAACACTATGAAATATATGCACCTTGTTATCCCATATCCTAGGGATAACTAAGGATATCATGTCTCGAGGCCCACAGGTCCTAGACATGGAGTGTCGAGAGCCAGATGACTTGAGAATGGCCCTGGAGGGCCCATCTTTTCTTCAGTGCATCCCACCTATCAGCAGCAGCAATGTCCATCCCACCAGCCAAGTCCTAAAGTAGCAGTAAGTCTTGCTCCATGAGGTAATGAGTCTAGGTATCATGGTATGTGTCACTCTAACTTTTGAAGCACTTTAATATGTTGCACTGAATTCTCCTTCATTTCATAATGTTTTCTTGGAAATTATGCTCTTTAACTTGTTCATACCTGGGAGGGTGACATGATGTCCTAGTAAGTTGATTCCCCTTTAGGATGATTTGCTACTGGGTGGGTCTGTGAAAGGTCAATGTCCATTCCCTCCATACTTACCACTTTCCATCATTACTCCTTCATTTTTCCCTCTACCTTTGTTCGGAAATTAGGTTTGCCACACTAGGAAGGTTTGTACCTTGCCTTGTGCGAAGAAGGGGATAAAGGCCCAGGGGGTAAAGGTAGTTGGCAAGAGTTAAAAGCCAAAATGAAACCTTTGAGATGCTTCGCCCAGGGATTCTCGAGAAAGAAATAAAAGGCTTCTTAATAAGAAAAGGGGACCCATAAGATAAATCAAAACTCAAGGTACTAGTTGGTGGATGGGAGGTCTCATCATGAGCTGACCTATTAGGTCCATGGGCATGTAGGGCGGTATGACACTACCATCCATCTGGTCATAAAAATAGAGTAGTGGCTCTTGGTGGCATAGCCAAGAGAAAGGGGGTCTCATCACGTTGTCACCTCTGGTCACCATGCCAGGACAGTCTCCCCCGGCTTTTCCCTTGAAAAGAAAAAACACCAAAAGAAATAAGACTAATAATAAAAGGCATTGAATGGGCTAGAAAACAATTGAATCCATGATGAGGTGTAGCTCTCCCTCTACAGAGGCACCCACATGCAAGACCTACATTTCCCTGTCATCATTGCACCCTCTGCCAAAACATTTCCCCTACGCCACTTCACACACACTCACATGACGTAGATCAGTTCTCACCCTGGAAACACCCCAAACTTAAGGAGGATTATCATAAGAGGACATCATGATACCTTCTCCAAACCTAACTTGTTAAACTGCATAACATCTTTGAGAATTTTGTCCAGGTAAAAGGGGGTTTGATGCACATGTTTGGGTAATTTGATTATTAGATGTGTTTGATATTGCGATGATCCTTGTGACTTATGAACCCCTGGAGGGTGTACTTGTTTTTGTTGCAGGACTTTTCCCGGTGGACAAGTATGTTAGAATATAATGGATGTGCTCGTTTTACCATTGACAATATCTCTATTGTCACCCAACCATAGGTCGAAGCCACTCTCCGAGCACCTTAACCTTGATAGAGAATCACTCCGGAAGAAAACCCTAGGATAGATAGCCAAACAAAGGGTAGCACATCTTTCCCCAAGGATAGTGCACCTACAAGATCTAATCAGACAGTCCAAACCCTAGCCAAGAGATAGTCCAAGCATAATTGCTAGCTGTAGCATCTGCAACGACAGATCTCCTCCAAACCTACGGAGAAACTGGGCAACTGCAGTGCACACAAGTGTTGCTCTTCAATTCTGAGACTGCCTGCCAGAATGAGAATTGGCCTCCTATATTTATACTAATTATGCCTAACTGCCTGGGCCGAATTCTCATTCTGGGTATCTATCTGTTCAGTATATATTATTATTTATGTCTGACTTCTTCTCTTGGCGGCTAATAACCTAATATAAATCATCTTCTTGAGCCGACAAGTCTTCTAGGGTTATTAGCCAACTCATTAGGGTTTCTTCTTACTTCCCGGAGTATTCTATCCTTGTCAGGTTTACACGTGGAGGTAAATACCTCCCGCAACTACCATAATATCAACACTCCCTCCTAGCTAGGGAGGTATTACATGTAATGGTCTTGAGCACAAAAACATACCATTCACCCGGTAGCATCAACATAGTTGTATAGACTAGATCATGACTAGATCATGAGCACCATCATCATCAGTGTCATCAGTTTCATCATCTCTCGAAACCATACTTTATCTGAGTAATCAGATATGATGCTCACTCCACAGAGTGATACAAGAGCTATTCTTCTAATCTAGAAGAGTAAATGCTTTGAACCATTTTCGGTCTGGGAAATATATGTCCTTTGATTATCCATCTAACTGATAATAATTTCCAATATTGTTGATAGTCTTCAAGGCAATCGAAACCAAAATAGAACACAACTATGTCTATCCATAGTAGTACATAACTACAATCCATTGGTACACTACCACACCAAGTAACACACAAGTACTTGATTAGCAACGTATAGTCACGAACAGTGGAACACATCCACCACAGTAGTATACATCTATTGTCATACAATCTTCATAACAGTCATCTGATATCAACCTGCATAGAAACAATGCTATGATATAAACTTAATCATCTGGGCCAATCTTTCACTCACATCTGTGAGATCTAAAATAATATATGTCGTCAAAGTAGAACAATGAGATATCTGGACTATTCTTCTCAAGCAAGGAAGAATAATTGTCCTATCTTCTGAACCTAGACCATTCCCCACCCTGGGCCATTCTTCCTACACTAATCAAAGTGAACCCTGGAGAGAATGTATAAACCCTAAGGAATGTTTGTCCCTGATTGTTGAGCCTAGACCATTCCCCACCTTGGGGCATTCCTCCTACACTAATCAAAGTGCACCTTGGATAGAATGTATAAACCCTAAGGAATGTTTGTCCCTGATTGTTGAGCCTGGACCATTCCCCACCCTAGGCCATTCCTCTTACAATAATAAAAGTGCACCCTGGAGAGAATGTATAAACCCTAAGGAATGATTGTCCGGACCATTTCCGCTGTTAACCACAAGAGGAAAATATTGTCATGTACCAACCTCCAAAACAGACCATTCCTCATGTTAACCACAATGAGAAATCATTGTCTGGCGAGGCGGGACAGTCTTCTTGAGTAACCCTCAAGAAGAGAGACTTCCCTAGACAACTCCCCATGTTATCCACAATGGGAAATCATTGTTCGTCAAAAATCTCAATCCAATTTCCGAATAGGAAAGAATCTGTCCAAGTTGGACTATTTTTCAATCTTGAAAATGAATGTCCTCAATAATACTTTCAGTGCTCCCTCCAAACCTAGGAGTCATCTCTTCCTTTTTCAAATAAGGAAGTCGTCTCCATGAGCTATAGCTTGAGTATGAAAACGCTTTCATCTTGGATAGAAGCTTTACCAAAATGTTTGCTTATCTGCTCATTTGTGGAGACATGTATTGGAGAACCACTTTCTCCTTTCTGGACTTCATCACGGATAATATAATGCTTGATTTCAATTTACTTTAGTCTGGAACACTGATTTTCTCTGAAGGCTTCATGTAGATCTGATCAATAGAGTATATCATTGTTGGAAAACTAGAACATATCCATGTGGCACTTCTTCTATCATAATGAGATCTGATCTACCGAGTAATCATCTTGATACAATATCTTTGTTATAGAAAATATTCACCACGCTTCTGTTGTGCACTGGAGGTTCTCCACCAAGTTGTATTCTTCTATCTGCATGCAAGGGTCTCTTTCTAGTATGCCTCAAAGTCTTGAGGTTGCTCTTCATATGCTCTTTATTCAATTTATCTGGAGAACATTATTTGCATTCAGCTGATGTAGAACTCCAACTCATGGATGTTGCAGATGATATAATGACTCATGTAGAGATATGCCAGGTGTATTGGAACAAGTAATCATCATAGTCTTCTCCCTCCATATGGGAGAACCTCTAGTTCTATATCTCGCAATGCTTTCATTCATAAGTCTTTCATACACTGTTTTTCATCACGACTTTCAGTTCCTCTACTTCATTGCTTTTATTGAGTTCATATCGGGTTGGTAATCTTGTGATTCTTAATATAATGACTAGTTGTTATGGCTTCTCTTTTCTTTCTTGGAATCTTCATGTTCTTCCTGATGTTTTTATATAGCTCTTGGGTTCATGGAGTTTCTTATAGATTCCATGCCCTAAATATTCCATTTCTTTCTTTCATCATAGGATCACGGATGTGGATGGACAACCAGGGATATTTTAAGGCTTCTCTTTGAAGAAGACTTCTTCTGAGATTGAACTGAACACGTACTATCTTTCATGGTTACTACCATGGATATATACTTCATAATATTCAATGGATCATAGGATTAGCTCCCTCCTAATCCTTGCTTGATGTAAGAGTGCATATAATAGGCTCCTTCCGTCTAACAGAGTCCATGCCTTCGTCTACATCTTTATTGTCTTCTGCAATATATAATTGGCTTTCTCTGTCTAGTTGAGTCCATGCTTCTGTCTTGTTTTCTTCTACAAAATGTCATAAGTCTTTCTCCAATTTCCTCTCGATTGTTGACTTCTTTCTGTCTTTGCTTCTTCTAGGTCTCTTCATGATTGATTCGGCTTATCTTGCAATAGTTTCCACATGATTTGTTTGATGTATTTCATTCTTTCATGTATTATCTAATGATATCAATCCTTATCTTTTTGTTCTTCCATTGGTATAGTTCTTCTTGGAACGCATTATCTTCCAGGAGATAGATATACAAGATCTGTACAGAGACGATGCAAACAAGATATGTATAAGAACTAAGAAGAGTATTGTTACCTTCAGAAGAAGAAGTCTCTTTTGTCCTGCTTAGTCTTCTTTGTAGGTTCCTTTTCTTCGGCAACTGATGCTTTGTGTTTCTCCTTCCTTTTCTTTAGCTCGGGACAATGATTCTTGTAGTGGCCATACTTTCGACAATCGAATCATTGTACCTCTGAAATGTCTTTCTCTTGATTTGAATTCCTCCTTGAATGTAAGGTCTCTTCCAACAGAGCCTTATAAAACATAAGTTAAAATAGAGAAATTATATCCTAACTTTTGTACCCATTCATTATTCAGCATAATTAAAATTTATGAGAAGCATCATAATAAACCACATATTTAGCATCATAACAAACCACATAACATAGAATAATAATGAAAATACATACCTCTAACTGATACTATTGTTGTTCTCTGACTCTGCTTGATGCTCTGCCCAAAACCGACTAACCTCCCAGCCAGCTAGGAACAAAGCCTATCCAGCTCCCTAGCTCTAGGATTCTGTAAGGATTCCTAGCCCCCGAGCCCAAAACTCCCAGCAACAGGTGCCCCCTGTCTCAATCTACCAAAATCCAACAAGTTCCTCAAGCACAAACTAGTATTATCCTCCAGCAAGCTACTCCATCCCCAAACCAGCAATACAGTCCTCTCCTCTCTCAAAATGATGCTCTCTCCCCCAAAATCCAAAATTCCATTCTCGATTGTTTTTCCCTCCCCTTATCTTTCTTTTCCCCCTCTCTCATTCACTGCCTTCTCCCTTTCATTAAGACTCACCCACCTTATCCCTCCATTCAATGACAACCACCTTATCCCATTTCTCTTTAATGGTTCCATCATTCGATACATTAAGTCTCCATTTAATAAATTAAAATTTATTAAACTCAAATTCATTAACCAAATATTTAAGAATGAAATTAATTAATTAATTAATTAACTAATATACATTAAACAATTTTTTAAATCATGACAATTGATTAATTACTTAAGGTTGTTACATTGAACCAAACTTCCTTTTGTTCCTGAAATTATTGAATCTTGTTGTGAAGGCTTGATCATCGTACTTCTTTTGGGGTTTCTCTTTTGCACTGATCATTGATTCTTCTTGAGCATAGCAAGTCCAAAGTTCTTTGAATTTCGGATACTCCTTCCTTGTGTTCATGCTTGCAGAAAATGCATTCCACGTCTTGGGAAGACCATTGAGTACTATGTTTACCAATTCCTTCTCTGGAGTGATCTCTTCAATAGCTTGTAGTTGATCTCTTAACTGGGAGATCCTCACAAAGTATGATGTTATGTTGTCATCATCATTCATCTTCATGTCACGGAGCTCATTCTTCAGACTCATAACTTGTCCAATGTTTCTAATCGAGAAGAGATTTGTTAGGGCATCATACATTTTCTTTGATGAGTCAAGATGGGAGATGTAGGGTATCAAGTGGTGTTTTATGGATTCCACTATGATACTCATGGCATTGATGTCACCGTGTTTGAACTTCTCCATAACTACAATGTTTTGTGGTTCCTTCTCTTTTCCTTCTTCAAACTCTGGTTCCACGATCTTTCCTTCTACGATATCCAACATTTTATTCTTGGCAAGGATGAGGTCAATCCTTGTCTTCCACGCTCTAAAGTTAGAGGCTCCATATAACTTGTTCTCTGACTTCATAGAATAAGTCATGGTTGCTTTGACTTGGTCAAACCCTAGATTTGACCACAGACTCAAACTTGACGTCTTGGCTTGCTGAGAGTACCAAGAGATGCGCTAGGCTAGGGTTCACTGATATGTCTGGAGATTAGGTCAATCCCTTCACTTAAGGTGCCCCAACGAGAGGATTAGGGTTTCTGCAACTGCACATGCTAGTAACCCTAGTGGCAGTGCTTTGGTGACTGCTCCTGCTAGGAAACCCTAGCGACAGTTCTTCAACGAGCTTAATATCCTTCTGGCTATGTTTCCTTCCAGCAGTTAGACTGAATGAAGGAGGTGTGGGCCCATAACCTATTAGAATATAATGGATGTGATCATTTTACCATTGACAATATCTCTATTGTCACCCAACCATAGGCCGAAGCCACCCTCCGAGCACCTTAACCTTGACAGAGAATCACTCTGGAAGCAAACCCTAGGCTAGATAGCCAAACAAAGGGTAGTGCACCTTTCCCAAGGATAGCGCACCTACAAGAGCTGATCAGATAGTCCAAACCCTACACAAGAGATATTCCAAGCATAACTGCTAGCTGCAGTAGCTGCAACGACAGCTCTCCTCCAAACCTGCGTAGAAACTGGGCAACTGCAATGCGCACAAGTGTTGCTCTGCAATTCTGAGACTACCTGCTAGAATGAGAACTGGCCTCCTGTATTTATACTAATTCTACCTAACTGCCTGGGCTGACCTCTCATTCTGGGTATCTGTCTGTTCAGTATATATTATTATTTCTAGCCGAATTCTTCTCTTGGAGGCTAATAACCTAATATAAATTATCTTCTTGAGCCAACAAGTCTTCTAGGGTTATTAGCCAACTCATTAGGGTTTCTTCTTGCTTCCTAGAGCATTCTATCCTTGTCAGGTTTACACGGGGAGGTAAATACCTCCCGCAGCTACCATAATATCAACAAGGTACATATGGGGGAATGATTAGGTCGGACCTCCATCGGGTTGAAATCCCAACAGATGGATGTTGTGACCCCACCAGGGAGAAATAGAAACCAGGGGCTTGTACCAAGAAGAAAGAAGAATTTTACACAAAGGGCACTCCGACAGACCTAGACCTAGAAGGGTTTTTCCTTTCCACCTAGACGATGACCCTTGAGATCACACGATGTCATCATTTTGACCTTGACGTCATCTAGAGTTAGGGTTTGCATTTATGATGGGCAAGTGTGTGCTAGTTGGCACGTGTGGCAGCATTCAGGGCCTTTGGAGGCTAAACGTTCTGCACTTGAGGCCTAGTGTTCCACCTTAGGGGCCTAACGTCACTATAGAAGGGCATGACGTCACCCTTGAAGATGAATTTAGGGTTTAATTATTGTCATTTATGTAAAAAATGGATTTTAATGTAATTTGGCCATGTTGGCCTTTTTATGACCTAATTGTAATTAAAGGTCATTGATATTGTATAAATAAGAGAAAAAACTCTCATTTTTATTCATCATTCACTCATCACACAAGTGGTGGTATGAAATTCATCCCTATTTAAGGGTTATTGGTTGAAACTAAGTGTTGCACGACTTCTTGGAGAGGCATTTTTGGTGTATCTTGGCTATTTTCATGGTGGAAAATCTTCAACTAGGGTTGGAGCTTGATTATTCTTGGTGAAGTAGAAAATCTTCATTTCTTTATTGTGAATGAATGCTCATGGTGAATTTTACTTTTTCATGTCAAAAATTATGAAATTGCTTGCTTGAAACCCTATGAGAAATACATAAGTTATTATCTTTTTCTCTATAATTTTCTTCTTGTTTAAATTTCTCAAGGAGCACCTTGTCTAGAAGTAGATACTAGAGCCTACCATTGTAGCACTCTAGTAACCCTACTTCTTTTCCTATTGCATATTTTATTTCAAATTGTCTAAGGAAAAGAGAAATCGCTAGGGCCTAAGTTTCCTTACTTTCTAGCAATTATCTCTAGGACTTGGATGTTTGAGGCCTTGGGTTACCAACAAATCTCTCATCTTCTCCATCTCCTTTGACTATGTATTATCATTGTTATTTCCCTCTGCTTCTATCATTGACTCCATTACCCTAGAAGGCACTAGTCTATTCACTACTAGTGATTGATTGATCAAACTACTTTCAAACTATCTTCTTTGGAACATCCACTAACTCCTACTAACCTTAGATTAGCCTAATTCACTAACCAACTTGTTGATGTTTAAAAATATTGCTACAACCATATAACATAAGAAAATTGACCTCAAAAGTGACACATATTGCTAGCTAGACATTCCTAAAATTGATTGTGACTATCTAATATCAATTTGCCTAGTTAAAGTTACTTTTTCTAGTCTTTTCTAAAGCATTTTGAAGCATAATTATTGTGGTCGTTACAAATTTATCATTGTTGTTGTAAACTGTTGTACTGCTGCAATTTTATATCAGCTGGTATATTTTTCAAGAGTTAGTTGTCTTATGAAGCATTAACATCATTTTGGTACTTGGAAAGTGCCCTTTTTCTATTTTGTTGTCTTGTTTTGGGCAGGTACACAATAATACTCTTTTGCGTCACCTCTATAAGACACAAACAACCTTTGAAATTGAGTGACTTGTGAGAGGGTTGGGGGGAGGGGGGGACTTTCTTTCCTTAGCCTTCTCAAACCCTTAGGTCATCGGGGACGTCTCCCCTGGGGTACATTGATATACTCCTAAATAGAAAGGGGTTTCCTATTAAGTTGACAGTGATAACTCACCCCCTATTACGCCAATCTTGTATCCACTTGCTTTGGGCTTTAGAAAAGTATAGATTGTGCGAAAAAAATTTGGCGTCGTTGTCGAGAACATCGAGTCAATTTTCCTTAAACGATAATTTTCGGTAAGCCTTTATCCAAAGCCTTCAGTTCACAAAGCTTACTTGGAGAATCCACTGAGGATGATCCCCTCATCCCTTTGATAATCTCAGGGAGATTGTCGAGTGACTCCATTGATGATGCCCCTAGAGGACGTCAGTACACACTCTCTCATCCTGTAGTTCCTATTGTCCACATGGCCCCTCCTAAATGGTATCCTGAAGAACTCTTCAACCCTTTATACTTAGCCAATATCCAAGGAGGATTACATCATCTCCCTAAAGATGTCAATTCATGGATACCCAAGTTTTCTGGAGAGGTTGGGGCTTCTGGTAACACACATTGGACCAAATTTTGTGAGAGATATGACTTTCATCAGTGTGGGAAAGAACATCCTAACACATTCATGAGACTTTTATTTGCCTCACTTATTGGAGATGCTAGAAAATGGAGCACTTACCTCCCAAGCAAAAGCCTCACAACCTGTGAATATTTAGAACAAATTTTCATGCGAAGATGGGGTGTGGTGGAAGATATGGCATCCCTGTATTCCCAATATTTCAACATTTGCAAACAAAATGACGAAGTTGTTACGGAATTTAATGACGGTTTTAATTCATTACTTGTTCGACTTTATTCTGACATTCTAACAGAGAGCGTTATTCTCGGACAATATTTAAATTGTTTCGAAGGAAACTTCCAATCCATCCTCAGGAATCGATTCCCTACAAACCTCAAGGAAGCACAAGATGGTGCTTGCCGAATTGAAGAAAATATCAAAGGGTGTGATCCCTTTCTCTAGGACCATGATGATGTCCTATGGTTCAATGGGGAAGAGGTTGAGGAAGAGGAACATGGTTTACCAAATATACTAGAGGTGAACAATGATATTAAGTTATCCATTCCCCTTAAAGGGACTGGTACTTGGAAGAATGGGCTCTCAATTATGAAAGATGCCTTGAATTTTTCAAAACAACATGAACCCTCTAAGGATATAGGTACCTATGAACAAATCACTAAGTTAGAAAGGGCACTGTCACAAGCCCAAAATCCTCCTTCTATGAGACTTCCTCAGACAATAAAACCTCATACCCCAAAAGAACAAATTTGTCCAAACACTTTGAATCTACAAAATGTTGCAAGATAAGAAGATGATCCCAAGTCCTTATCATGCAAAGAATCCCATTTTGAACGTGATCACCCAAAGGCTACTCATGAGAAATATAATTATATAGATTCCATATTTACCTTGTTCATGCCAAATCAAATCCAAGAAAATCAAGACATTACAAAGCCTAGGATTGAATGCTTGAGCCAAACAATTGAGGACTCAAGGGTAAAGCTTGAAGAGCCCCAAGTTTATGATATGGATCTACCCCAACCTTTCCAAAAACCTAGCAATTGTGGGACCAACCTAAGCACTAGTATGGCCTATATATTACAAAAGGTCAAAAGGATTCGTGGAATGTTGGAAATCCCTTCTTTGAAAAAACAGACCCCAAATGACCAACAATTCTTCGAAGAAACTTCCACACTATTACAAACTAGTCATTTTGAGAAAAATGAACAAACACCCTTTCTCACTTCCTTGCTAATAGATAACCTATGTCTTCACAATTACATGCTTGACTCAGAGTCATTTGTCAATATGATGAGTTCAAAGGTTATGAACCAATTGGGGCCGGAAGTTACAGGGCCTTATACCAACGTTTGTAGATTTGATTCAAAGGGGATCAAGGTCTGCGGCTTGATGGAAGGTCTTGAATTCCATCTTGCTTACTACCCTGACTTCCCCATCATAATGGACGTCATTTTTGTCGATATACCTAACACTTGGGGAACGATATTATCTAGGGAATGAGTTTTTTCTTTAGGCAGAAATCTAGAGATGGACTTGTCCTATGCAACTATCCCCGTCAGGGACAAAAATTGCATCACTTTGCATAACAAGCCAAAAAGGATGGAACACATCAAAAGGTGTAATCATGGACATAGCGACTACAACTCCATGGATCCCTACTTATTTCAAGGCTGGACCACTCTTCCCTTGGTAGAAGAAGACAATATCAATGAGATAACATGGACCAAGGGAAAGGGTGACCAGAATATTCCTAGCAATCACAAGGACATCATTACACAAGGTAATGACGAGACGTTACATTCGCACGAAACATCCAAAAGGGATAGTTCTTTGGTAGAATCCCACCCTATCGTTTTGGAGAAGGAAAGAGATACAAGTTGGGATGAATATGTTGACGATGCCTCTAACCTCTCTGAAGACTGGGATGACTATTTTTCTACACAAGAGGATGAAATTGACAATTTGATAAGGTTTAGAAGGAAAGGAGTTGGCTTCGTATATACCATTGAATCCATTGTATATACCATTTGCATATCATGATAGCATAGTTGTAATTTCATTTTCATATTCTATTTCTCCATTATGTATATATCCATGCTTATGATTACATGTTAGATTAGAGGTACTTTCATATATGAACAAGGGGTGATATCACCACCCTAAGGATTACTGATGTATTTTGTTGAAATCTAGCAGATACAGGTCATACCAGAGATGTCGAAGTTCTCATGCGCTCTATGGTGAGAACAAGTCCCCGAGTTGGAGCCATATGTCATCTCCTATCCTATGGATAACTAAGGATATCATGTCTCGAGTCCCATAGGTCCTAGACATGGAGTGTTGTGAGCTAGATGACTTGAGCATGGCCCTAGAGGGCCCATATTTTCTTCAGTGCAACCCATCTATTAGCAGCAGCGTTCATCCCACCAGCCTAGTCCTGAAGTAGTAGTAAGTCTTGCTCCATGAGGTAATGAGTCTGGGTATCATGGTATGTGTCACTCTGATTTTTGAAGAACTTGAATATGTTGCATTTTATTCTCCTTCATTTCATAACGTTTGTTTGGAAATTATGCTCTTTAAGTTGTTCATAATTGGGAGGGTGACATGATGTCCTAGTAAGATGATTCCCCTTTAGGATGATTTTCCATTGGGTGGGTCTGTGAAAGGTCATTGTCCATTCCCTCCATACTTACCACTTTCCATCATTACTCCTTCATTTTCCCCTCTACCTTTGTTCGAATATTGGGTTTTCCACATTAGGAAGGGTTGTACCTTGCCTTGTGGGAAGAAGGGGCTAAAGGCCCAGGGGGTAAAGGTAGCTGGCAAGAGTTAAAAGCCAAAATGAAACCTTTGATATGCTTCGCCCATGGATTCTAAAGAAAGCAATAAAAGGCTTCTTAGTAAGAAAATGGGACCCATAAGATAAATCAAAACTCAAGGTACTAGTTGGTGGATCGGAGGTTTCACCATGAGTCGACCTATTAGGTCCATGGGCATGTAGCGGTATGAAACTACCATATATCTGGTCACCAAACTAGGGTAGTGGCTCTAGGTGGCATAGCCAAGAGAAAGGGGGTATCATCACAATCCAACCTTCTCATTTCCGTGAAATGCTTATGGGTAACGCTGTCACCTCTGGTCACCATGCCAGGATAGTGTCCCCCGGATTTTCCATTGAAAGGAAAAAATACCAAAAGAAATAAGACTAATAATAAAAGGCATTTAATGGTCGAGGAAACAATGGCATCAGTGATGATGTGCAACTCTCCCTCTACAAAGGCACCCACAGGAAATACCTACATTTCCTTGTCATCACTGCACCCTCTACCCAAACATTTCCCCTATGCCACTTCACGCACACTCACATGGCCTAGATCGGTTCTCACCTGGGAAACACCCCAAAATTAATGAGGATTATCCCAATAGGACATCATGAGACCCTCTCCAAACCTAACTTGTTAAACTACATAACGTCTTTGAGAATTTGTTTGGGTAAAGGGGGTTTGATGCACATGTTTGGGTAATTTGATTATTATATGTAATTGACATTTCTATGATCCCTGTGACTTATAATCCCCTGGAGGGCATACTTTTTTTTGCTGCAGGACTTTTCCCGATGGAGAGGTACATATGGGGGAATGATTAGGTCAGACCTCCATGGGGCTGAGAGCCCAACAGATGGATGTTGTGACCCCACTAGGGGAAAGAGAAACCAGAGGCTTGCACCAAGAAGAAAGAAGAACGTTACACCAGGGACACTCTGGCAAACCTAGACCCATGGGAGTTTTTCCTTTCCACCTGGATGTTGACCCTTGATAGCACATGTTGTCATCATTTTGACCTTAATGTCATCTAGAGTTAGGGTTTTCATTTATGATGGGAAATTGTGTGCTAGTTGGCACATGTGGCAACATTCAGGGCCTTTGGAGGCCAAACGTTCTGCACTTGAGACCTAGTGTTCCACCTTAGGGGCCTAACGTCACCCTAGAAGGGCATGACATCACCCTTGAAGATGAAATTAGAGTTTAATTATCGTCATTTATGTAAAAGCTGGATTTTAATGTAATTTGGCCATGTCGGCCTTTTTATGATCTAATTGTAATTAAAGGTCATTGATACTATATATATAAGAGAAAAAACTCTCATTTTTATCCATCATTCACTCATCACACAAGTGGTGGTCTGCAATTTGGCCCTCTTTAAGGGTTATTGGTTGAAACTAAGTGGTGTGCATCTTCTTTGAGAGGAATTTTTGGTGTATCTTGGCTATTTTCATGGTGGAAAATATTCAACTAGGGTTTGAGCTTGATTATTCTTGGTGAAGTAAATAGAAAATATGCATTTATTTATTGTGAATGAATGCTCATGGTGAGTTTTACTTTTTCATGTCAAAGATTATGAAATTGCTTGCTTGAAACCCTAGGAGAAAGGCATAAGTTATTATCCTTTTCTCTATGATTTTCTGCTTGTTTAAATTTCTCAAGGAGCACCTTGTCTAGAAGTAGATACTAGAGCCCTACCATTTTAGCACTCTAGTAACCCTACTTCTTTGCCTATTGCATATTTTAATTGAAATTGTCTAAGGAAAAGAGAAATCGCTAGGGCCTAAGTTTCCTTACTTTGTAGCAATTATCTCTAGGACTTGGATGTTTGAGGCCTTGGGTTACCAACACCTCTCTCATCTTCTCCATCTCCTTTGAATAGGTATTAGCATTTCTATTTCCCTCTAAGAGTTGATGCTTCTATCATTGACTCCATTACCCTAGAAGGCACTAGTCTATTCACTACTAGTGATTGATTGATCAAACTACTTTCAAACTATCTTCTTTGGAAGATCCACTAACTTCTACTAACCTTAGATTAGCCTAATTCACTAACCAACTTTTTGTTGTTGCAAAATATTGCTACATCCATCTAACAGCAGCAAATTGACCTCTAAAGTGACACATATTGTTATCTAGATATTTCTAAAATTGCTTGTGACTATCTAATATCAATTTCCCTAGTTAAAGCTACTTTTTCTAGTCTTTTCTCAAGCATTTTGAAGCATAATTATTGTGGTTGTTACAAATTTATCATTGTTGTTGTAAATTGTTGTACTGATGCAATTTTATATCAGCTAGTATATTTTTTAAGAGTTTATTATCTATGAATCATTAACATCATTTTGGTACTTGGAAAGTTCCCTTTTTTTATTTTGTTGTCTTGTTCTAGGAAGGTACACAATATTATGCTTCACCTCTATAAGACACATAGAACCTTTGAAATTGAGTGACTTGTGAGAGGGGGGGGGGAGGACTTTCTTTCCTTAGCCTTCTCAAACCCTCCGGTCACTAAGGACGTCTCCCCTGTGGTACATTGATATACTCCTAAATAGAAAGGGGTTTCCTATTAAGGTGACAGTGATATGTCACCCCTTGTTATGCCAATCTCGTATCCAATTGATTTGGTCTTTAGGCAAGTACATATTGTGTGATAACACACCCTATGTTTTATAACAAATATCTTCACACTACTCAGGTGCACGCAACATCAAAACTTAGTGCCAATGGCTCACCAGTCTATATGTATATTTACATTTACAATTTGTACCAATGGCTCACCAACCTAAATGTACATTTACATTTACAATTGCTACCAAAGGCTCACCATCCTATCTGTAAAATTATAAAGGGTCCAGATCAGGGACATTACATGAGTTGAGTAGAGAAGCAAAGAAAATAAAGCAGGGGGTGATGAACAAGTAGTAAGATATAAGATGAAGAGAGGAGAAACTACACTAGAAGTGTGTGCAGGAGAAAGATTTGTGCTAGAGAGAAGCACAAAAGAAGAGAGGCCATCGAAGAGATATGATGTTAGGAATGAGGTATCAAGAGAGGATACTGGAGGTAGTGGGAGTAGGATTGATGAAAACAAGGTCAGATCCCCTTGGCTAGTGAGAAAGATATTCACATCAGAGGAAGATGGGGTTCATATTAGTAGCGTCGACATAATAGAAAATAGTGATGGAGCGCTCTAAGAAGGAGGAGAGACCTTGGCGGTTATGAGGAGGCTTGCATGGATAGATATAGGGATATTTTTTGGATCGATCTCCGAAGGAAATGAGATAGTATGGAGGAACCCCCTCTTTGAACTATCGTGAAGAAGAACCAAAGAAGGAAGTGTAAAGGTGAGAGAATTAGAAGAATAAATTTTAGAAGTAAGAAAAGGAGAAGATACAAATGGAGTAGAAGCTAAAGTCAATGAAACTTCTCAAGAAAGAACATCAATACCAATAGTAGTAAGTAGTACTCAATCAAGAAGATATGTGTCTAGATCAAGTATGGCCAACCAGGATTCAACCCTCAGGCTTCCCACATTTCATGGGATGAGAAGAGATGATGTAGAACAACATCGGTTCACATGTGAATCTCTATGGTCTATGAAAATAGTCACAAACGAGGCATCCAAGATCGTGCATCTAGAAACCACATTTAGAGACAAAGCTTTGACATTGTACATGAAGTACAAGGCCATTATTCCTATGGGACAAGCAAGGTCCCTTACATAGATAAAGAGAGATCTCTTGAGATAATTCTAGACACCAAAGTTAAAATCATTGTGTATAACTGATATCAAAGAGATTAAGCAACGAGTCAGAGAAAGCGTGTGGGACTATGACCAGTTGTTCAAGATTATGTTAGATAGAATGACATTTCAGATCCAAGATGTCCTATATAGAGAATGGTTTATTTCCAGACTCTTACCACACATTTGAGTCTCACCCAACCAACATAAAGTAACGAATCAGGTAGAGGTCATGGAAATTGTAATGCGCTTAGAGTCTACGCCAGGAGGTGCGAGATGTTTACAAGGTTGGCACAGGTACAATCTCAGCTCGTGAACCTCACCATGAAACTACAAGATATGGAAAAGGTTAAGGATGTGCATGAGAATTTCTAGCGTACCTTGTGTCGTGTAGAAGGTCATCGTAGAAATGAGTTCCTTGCACTCGGAAGTTACATAGCGATGGGCGCACTAAATCTATTTTTGGAAAGACCATAGACGGGTTGGTGTGAAATTTGTAGACAATGGGGTCATATACCTCCCCATTGCCAAACATTGCAGAAGTACCAGAAAATGACACACACTTTGTTTTGTGAATTCTGCAAATCTATGGGACACAATGTGAACAATTGTCGATCATTGCAGCTAATGAAGGAGTACATTGTAGATTCTTATTAGGTCCAAGAAGAGAGTAAGGGTGGAGACTGTGACGACTTTTACTATGGAGGATTTGATCGAGGAGGCTTCTAAGGAGGCGAGAGAGGAGGATATGGAAGAGGAAGAGGACAAGGATACAGTGAGGGAGGAGGAATACCACCAACCTGTTTTAACTATGGAAATATAGGCCACTTGTCGCGATTATGTACCAATCCATGTGCAATGTGTGGATATTTCCATAGCGCATACCATGTCATGCAGGATTGCCCAGATTTAGTGCAAAGATGGGAAGAAAAAAAGGTTCACTACAACATGGTGACTATTGATTCATGTGAAAAATAGGAGTTGAAAGAATAAGTTGATGTACATGTAGTAACCCAAGGAGGTATCTACAGGAGAATTGACTTGTAGAAAAGAGAAATCTTAGGATAACATTTAGAAGGGAAAATTAGGAAAGCAGTGTAGACACTTCCTAAGTTTGACGTCGCGTAGAAAAAACAATCCTTGCGTGACGTGCAAAAGACGATGGATGAAATACATGTGCACAAAGAGTTGTGATTCATGGATGAGATCATGTGCATGAAGAGTTGTGACGCATGGCACATGAAGAAGCATGACACAATACTTACCTGAAGACTAATTCAAAGGACCCGGTAAGCGATTTTTTTCACTAGTGTATCAATATATTGGATGATCGTATCATTACCAAGAAATTGACCCACATGATGATGAGATGCATGGAGAAAGGGGAGAATGAAGATTTTATTTCTACCTCGCTGCAATAAAGGGACATGCGCCCTATCAGCAGATGGAAGGACACGAGTAAAGAATTCAAGATGATAGTTGAGCTAGGAAGTTATGAGATGGAAGGTGTTATGTTGGATTTGGGGTATGATGTTAACATCTTGCCTAAGAAGTCATGGAAGTTGATGGGAAAAACAAAGTTGTTGTGGTCCCCCATTCAACTCAGGCTGGAAAATCAATACATAATTTATCCAATTGGAAAACTATAGAAAGTCAAAGTTAATAATGATGAGGTAAAAACTAAGGTGGAATTTTAAGTAATCGAGATTATGGATGACTCTGACCCCTACCAAGCTCTGCTTGGCATCAACTGGGCATTTGATAACAATGTCATACTGAATTTGAAAAAAAGACAAATGTCCTTTGAAAAATTCACTTTGTGAGTCATTGCTCCACTGGATCTAGACCAGGGTGATACAATGAGTTTGTAAATGAGGACGTGCAGAGCTCGATCATTGAGAACATATATAAAATTATAGGGTGCAAGGAAGACTATGTGAATCCAACAAATGATGGAGAACTAAGTTGGCGAAGTGTTCGTTCATATGAAACAGATTCAAAGGATGTGATGGCTAGATGGCGGAATAAATTATATGAAATGTTGACCAGGAGATGCACTCGAATCATCAAAGCAATGCATTGGGTCGAAATGAAGTTGTGTGACTTACCAAGGTTTGATAGAACAATCCCAATGTGGATATTTTTAGAACAAATGGAGATTAGTGTTCCTGAGACCCATAGGATCCAGGATATGGATGTAGTAGTAAAGGGAGCACTTGCATGCTTGTGGGAGACACACTGTGCAGAGTGACAAGAATGGACATAGGGGGTGGAATACATCAAATTATTATCCATCCCATGACCTACTTTGACTTAATGAGATGGTACAAGGGTATAGAAGATCCTTAGGAACATATTTGTTTCTATGAACAGCTCTAGACAACCAAGAAGGTTCCTAGCACACAATGGGTCTATAAGTTTGTTCATACCATGGATATGGTATCGAGAAGCTGGTACATCTAGGAGGAGACGAGAAGGAAAACAAGGGATTTGGAGAGAGTGAGTAGTTAGTTCTACACAACGTTCAATTTTACATCGGATGTCCCTACGCAGAGGGATATTTTGTTAATAATTAAGGATTTCATATTCTATTGGTGGCCTAAACGTGCCACAGAGAAATTTGTTTGTGCATACCATAAGACAATGGAAAAATTGAAGCAATTGGTATATTGTTGGAATTTTGGCAATGATGATGTGTAGGAAGAGGACCCTCGGGGCTCACAGATCAATGAAACCGAGGGTGCACAGTTCGAGGAAAGGCATCCAATAAAACTACATCAGACTATACATGACCATTGAAAATAAAGAAACACAATATAGGCACAGAAGAAGAACCTAATATGGCCATAATTGGTGATCAATGGAATCAATAAATAGTGACATAAGTGGTAGACTTGTTTAAAGAATATGAATACTTTTTTCCAAAGAGTTTTCTAGAGATGAAGGGGATTGTAGGATCCCTGGGATAGATGAAGATTCAGTTGAATCCATGTGCTAAGCCAATCAAGAAGAGACCATATAGATTGAACCTGAAATACAAAGAAAAAATTCACAAGGATTTGGATCGAATGTGAGAGGCAAGGATTATTGTCCTTATGGAGGAGTTAGATTGGATCAGCTCAATGGTGGTGTAACCAAAGAAGACGGATGATATAAGAATTTGTGTATATGTGCACATCTTAAATGTAGCATGTGTACACAAACCCTTTTCGACACCATTTACAAATGAAGTATTGGAGAACGTGGATGGGTTCAAAGCTTACTCATTCACAGATGGATTTTCAGGCTATCACCAAGTGCGAACCATGGAAGAAGATAGAGCCAAGACAATATTTGCAACAGATTGGGGCTCATTTGTGTACTCTGTAATTCCATTCGGTGTAAAGAATTCACCTTTGGTGTTTTCTAGAATTATCATTGTAGCCTTTAAGGACTTCACACATAAGTTTCTAGAGGTATACTTAGATAATTGGATGGTGTTTAGCCTGCTCAAGGAGAATATGCAGGTACTACGATTGATGTTGGATAGATTCATAAAGTTACATATCTCTTTAAACCTGAAAAAAATCATCTATTGTACACTATTTGGGACTCTAATGGGACATGTCGTCTGCAAGGAAGGCCTATTAGTTGACCAAGTGAAGATTGCAATGATTTTCGACATGTTAGCCCCAACCTCCATAAGAGAGTTGCACACAACCTTGGGACACATGGGATATTATAAACAATTCATATAGATTTATGCAGAGGTTTATGTGTCATTGGAGAAGCTACTATGCAAATATACCAAGTATGTTTGGACAAAGGAATGCCAGGAGGTGTTGGACACACTAAAAGAGAGATTATTAACTGTGTTGATCCTGATATTTCCATATTGGACCAAGATATTCCATGTTCATGTGGATGCATCTTCAGTTGCACTTGGCGTAGTGATTTCACAACCCGGAGAAGAAAACATTGATCATCAAGTCTATTTTTCCAGCAGGAAGCCTTCAAATTCTTAGAACAACTATACAACCACAGAGCGTAAAGGAATCACAAGGGTCTATTCCTTGCATAAATTTAGAAAGTAATTAAACGATAGTCCCTTCAATTTTTTCACCAATCATTTAATTCTCAAATACGTGGTGAATAATCCAGTGTTAGGGGGAGGATATCCCGATGGTTATTTATCTTCCAAGAATTTAAGTTTGAAGTGGTGGTGAAACCTGGAAAACACAATGTGGGGCTTGATAATTTCTCGAGGATAGAGTCAGGGGAGGTTAGAGGCAGTATGGATGATGAGTTATCTGACACATAGCTCTTCCAAGTGGAGGCAGCACCAAATCAACTTTTGGAATCATAACATACCTCACAATACATCAAGTAACTTGGAGCGTTGACTACCAGTTGATCATAGAAAAATTATACAAACTTGGCACAGATGGGATTCTATGAAGATGCATGTTGGAACATGAGCGCTACATGTTACTATATGAGGTGCATGAAGGTATTGTGGGTGGAAATAATGCTAGGAAGGTTACGACACAAAAAGTGTTGCATGCAAGACTATGGTGTCCATCGTTATTTGAAGAAGCAAAGGATTATTGCAAGCATTGAAACATTTGCTAGAGGATTGGGAAGCCATCAAGGCAGGATGAACTACCACTCTTTCCCATCACCACGCTTGATCCATTTGAGAAGTGGGAAATTGACTTTGTAGGTTCGATCAATCCCCTGATGTGCAAAACTCGTGCATGGTATATTATCATCATGATGGAATACTTGACCCATTGGGTAGAAGTTGTGTCGGTAAAGGATTGTACTGCAAAGACTTCTATGCACTTTATTTTTTTAAATATTATCACCAGGTTTGGATAGCCAAATATATTAATGAGCGATCAGGGCACACAACTCATGAATGACACCATTCACATGTTAACTTGGGAGTTCAAGATCCATCATCAGAAGAGCACACCATATAATCCACAAGCAAATGGAATTGTTGAAGCATTCAATAAGAAATTAGAGCATGTGCTTACCAAGGTTTGCAATGTACTATGTGATGATTGGGATTAGAGGATTCTTGCAGCATTATGGGAATTCAAGACGAACTGCAAATGATTAACTAAGCATACTCCATTCAAGTTGGTATATGGAAAACAAGAAGTGATGCCATAGGAATTTTTGGTACCAAGTCTTATAATTATAGTTGTGACATAGATGTCAGATGACCATGCAATACAAAGGCAGTTGGATGAGTTATTGGAACTAGAAGAAGATTGATTAATTGCATGACACAACCAGATGGTCAAGAAAAAAATACAAAAGGCCTAACATGATCACAACATCTAGCACAAGAGTCTACAATTGGGAGCTTTGGTATTACTATATGAAAACAAGTTCCTAAAACACCCAAGTAAGTTGTGCACACATTGTTTAGGCCCCTTTAGGCTAGTGTACATTAGTGGGGTTGGTGTAGTGAAGTTGAAAACACTCGTCGGTCAACCGCTCAAAGGATTGATTAATGAAAGTAGATTGAAGGCATATTATGGCCTGCAGGGGTCGGATGTTCCCTGAATTGAGAAGGTTTCAGAGTTAGCATAGAGTAGGATTTGGGTAAGGTAGAAGTAAAGGAAGGTATAACTATGCAATTATTAGTAGGATGGGACATATCTCATGATCCCTCGGGATAGGATGGCTTTGTATCCTCATAGGTTTAGAAGATTCAGAAAATTGTAAATCAAAGGGGGCCAACAAGGCCTCTGGGAAAACATGGTGATGATGTGATAGGAAATTAGGCTCGAACAGGTCAATGACACGGTGGATGAGAATATTTATGGAAATATGTCCCAAAGGGCATGTCAATGGTACATTGGTATAGTATGATTAGGACCATGATAGAACAAGATGATATGGGGAATTAGAATGATCATTGCAGTAGGTACAACCAGCAAACAATGATCATGAATGGTTAGGAATAAGAGGTATTGTTATGAAAGTGGCCATGTAAGAAAAATGATCCACACAACTACTTGTATTCACCATTTTCCTGCTACTAGTTACTTTGCTAATAATTGAACCATGACATCCAGAGATTAGCGATTAGGGTGTAGTCTAAGCCAAGTTAGAGACTCAAAATTTATTCATGCCTACCTTTGGACATGAGCGCCACCCATGGTTGGCCCAACGACATATCCAGGATCAATGGATAGGACCTAGTAGCAGTGAAGATTTATCTCAATCAAGGATTCCCCAACACAATGGATACTTCCAAAAAGTGAGTTGAACACACTCAAATACAAGTAGCAAAGGAAGCCCAGAGACTAATGGTTGAACTCCTAAGAGAGTTACACATATGAAAACATCTCTTGGGCAGGGGAACTAGCCTATAGTTTTTCAACTACAACATTTGGGTCGTGACACAGTTCCATGAACTGAGCTTCAAATCTTATGTGAAGGTCACCCTAGGGCCCAAGGGGTGAGAGAAGGTGATCATCATGCAATGGACCAACCTCATTTATGAATTTGGTAGTATGATGCTATTGGATGCCCCCCACATCATGGGCAGTTTCCTTATTCTTCACCACCCTGTTGTAGCCTATAAGAGACATGAATAAGATGAAGGACATGCAAGATGGAAATATCACCCTAGCTAGTGACCTAGAAGTCACTTGGGTGATAACTCTGAGTTTGGTATGAAGGACTTAGCCAAAACGACATCATAGGTTCTAGGTTACATGCTGAAGGGAAAACATCCCAAGATGGTCTATACCAAGATAGACGATTGAGAAGTCGATATCCCTGATGAATAAAGGAAGAGTTCACATTTAAACTTTGGTGGTTTTAGACACATTCAAGGGCCTGTGAATGTCTACCACACAAGCTAAGATGGACAAAATTTTCCTATACATGGATTTCTAGAAGCATTCCACCAGTTCAACTCAATAGTTCCAAAAATTCATCACAGAGCTAATGAATAAGGTTCCATCCATCGGCAAAGTCACCTCATAATGAAGTTCATTAACTCGAGGAAAAGCTAACTAATGGTGTTGGGGGGTTGTTATCACCCTAAGGTTTTGGCAAGACTGCATGTGCACCACAAGTATGCACTACGAGTGTGCCACAAGTTTTTCATCGGGTGGCACCAAGATTCAACACCTATGCCAATCATTTTTCTACTGTGTGCACCAATCAGTTTTATACTACACACAATGACTTGTAAATTTTGCATGCATGCCAAATAATTGAAGATCTTATGTAATGATTGTAACCATTTTTGTAACAAACCGATTGGTCAAGTTGGGTCCCCTTTAGTAATTCACTTAATGAATCTACAACCATCTAGTTTCACTTGAATTTGATAAAGGATAAACAATTGGATATCCAATGGTCAAAGGAGAAAAGGGAAAAGGATGATAGACTTCTTTGGGAAGTGGAAGAATCCATAACCTCCAGAGTAACTCTCTATGCAGGGATTTATATACTTAATGGATTCATAGAAGGAAGAGCTTTGTCAATTGGAAAAAAAAAAGAATAAATATACTTATGGAAAAAGAAAGAGAATGGAGCCTAAAAAACATGGTGATATGGCTTGAAGCTAGGGATGACAAGATGAAATCCTTCCATCGTTTTGCAAATTGTAGGAAAAAAATCAACTTAGTCAAACAAAGGTGTGAAAAGTGGAACTACTCATAACCCTTTACAACTTTTAGAAAGATAAGAGTCCTAGACTAAATGAGTTACGCATAGAATATTTCCTCAACTACTATGATTTCATATAGGAGGATCTTTGAAGGGTAGTGGAATCCACGTGGATTTATGGGAATGCCCTGGCTTTCTTCAACACCACTTTCATTGCACTTATCTTGAAGATGGAAAACCCAAGAAGATTTGAGAGATTTGACCCAATATCACTAAGTAATAGTATATATAAGATTAAATTATCTCACTCAGACTAAAAGAAATTGTTTCAAAATCAATTTCTCTAGAGAAATTTGGCTTCCTCAAAGGATGTGAAATTCACGAGGCAGTTGTTGTTTCTCAAGAAGGCCTTCATAGCCAAAGTAGACCTTTCCAAGTCCTTCGATAAAGTCTATTGGCTCATTCTCATTCATTTTGGTTTTAGCTTACAATTTGTGTCTTGGGTAATGGAGTGCACTAGATCTGTGAATTTTGCAGTTTTAATCAATGAGTCATCTTGAACCTTCTTCAAATATAAAATATAAATTTGATAGGGATGTCTAGTATCCCCCTTTCTCTTCTTCCTAGTAGCATAAGGCTTAAGCAGGGATCCTAGGGAAGCATCAAAAAATTACTCTTTCAAATTTATCTTAATTGGAAACTTCAACTCTGTTTTTCATTTACTTTTTGTAGGTGACATCCTACTTTTTTGTGATAGCTCCAAGCATATGGTGGATAATTCAAGGAAATTTTAGACTTATTTTTCATAACTACATGTATGATTGTAAATTATTCCAAGTATTTGGTAATTAGTTGGGGCCTCTCTGAACTTGAGAAGCACTATATCAGCCATATTTTCCCTTTCAAGACCTCTTCCTTTGAGGTTGGGTTTAAGTACCTGGGTTTCCACCTTGTTACACCCCCCCCCATGCCTAGGGGTAACTAGAGGATATCATGTATCGTGGCCCACAATGGAGAACATGATGATGATCAACATGTCCACAGAAGGCATCCTAGCATCCCCCCTCATTCACCTTTACAACTACAGTTCAACCAAGTCTCATCACATCCAAGGAACCCAAAGTATGGAAGATGATAAGTCAGCGTCACCATGAGGTATGCTAATCCTTCTTTCATGCAAAGTGTTGTGCTTAATTTGTTGGGAATTTGGATGAGGATATTTGGTTGAATTTGGATAATGGATCACTGGCTTGGGAAATTGTGTCAGTTTCCTTGTTTCACCTTTGTGGTCAACTTCTATTCCCTAGTCCCATGTTGTCACCGCCCAGGGAAAAGGGGTACTATTGGGGGTACCTCAGAAGGGTAGCTTTATGTTCTCCACCATACTTGACACCTTACATCCTGGATCCTCTCATAGTTTACCTAAATTTGGTAATGGGTCATGGTCCATTCTCTCATGAGAAGAAGGGTTGAAGGCCCAGAGGTTGACTGTATTTACTACTAAAAGAATAAGAAAATGATGCTAAAGAAAGAAATGAATGATAAAAAACTACCCCCAAACATTGGTCCAAACTTGGGCTCTACCCTTTCAGAGCTCACCCCAGTCTCAAATAGCAATGTTATAGCTTGAAACCTTATAAAAAGGGGACTTTCAAATATGATAAGCAGACTAGTAAGATGGATGATAAATGGGTTTGGAAAAAATAGTACTTAAGAATGAGGTAACTCAAGAGCAAGCACACCCTCCACAAAGGCACTCATAGAAATGGATTTAATGACACCATAATCCATGAATTTATCCCTAAAAACATATCAGTTTCACACTTTTGAAGGTTTTATTTATTTCCTAGTTCCCTCAAGACATATCCCTTTACCTAGGTTATTTTATTTCCTGTCTACGTGGCACACTTAATAGGGTTGGATGAAGGCCCTCCCATACTTAAAATTTTCAACTTACATGGGATCTTGGGTTGGTGTGATTCTTGAAGGGGATACTGAGGTGAATTGTTTACATGGCTTATATCTTAAGTTACAACTTACTTTTCATGCTTTAAGGACTAATGTTTCTTGTGAACCTTGGTTAACCTTGTATTATAATTTGATTTATTTTGGATAGCCCTGAAATGGTTCTTTGAGGAATGTGCTAGGCTTTTACCTAGGACATCGTGCCTTTATTGTAGGATCTTAGCATGTGTGATGGAGAGCAGTGGCTCATCCAGTGACTCACCACCCTTATAAATATTCTCTCACATCCTAAGAACCATGTACAATGCACAGATGGGCTTGGTATGAGTATATTCAGTCGTGATGGCACACAGATGGGATGGAATCCCATAGGCTGGGCAGAGTACCTCATAGCTTATTTTTCATCAGGATCAGGGATGTTGCAACAACAAATAGTCGGATACCTTGCAGAGACGAGATGCAGCTCCCCATGGCCTGGACGTAGCACTAGGATCCTAGACGTTGGCCCTCTTTTGGTGATGACATCATACTCTAGGGCTTTCCCCAACTATGGTTTGGTGGAAACATAGGGTATTGATGATGGTTGGCATGATTTTGAGTGTGGAGAGACATAATTTTACCCCACTCCACGCCAGATTAGTGGCACGTGGCCTTTGGAGGCCCCCCTCCTTTCCTAAGGAGGCTTGAGATCTCACATTTGTGGCTCATTGTGATGTATTTTGCATTTATTACACGTTTTAAAGGGAAAATGAGGGGTTGGCCCCATTTATTTTTTGTTGTTGAAATATTATCTAGAAAATAATGTTAGGGTAGCCTCATATAAAAAGGCTAACCCTCACTCTCATTTTATCATCGTCTTTTCCTCACCATTGTGAGAGCTACTTCTGAAAGTTTTGGCCCCTAAGGGGTTATTGGTCTTTCTCTCTCATGCACTATGTTTGGAGTGGGTCTCTTGTGGATGGTTGGCTGATTTTGGATGGATATTTCTACAACTAGGGTTAAATTCTCTTGGTTTCTTGGTGTTGGGTTGTTATATTCTTTGCAGTGAAAGTCTAGTCAAGGTGGATCGACTGACATTCGAAGTCGAAGGAATTGACAACAAGATGAAGGTTGAGGTGGTTCGACCAGGCAAATTCGAAGGAATTGTCAACAAGTCAAAGGTCAAGGTGGTTCAATCGGGTAAATTCGAAGTCGAAGGTCGAGGTGGTTCAATCGAGTAAAGTCGAAGTCGAAGGAATCAACAACAAGTCGAAGATCGAGGTGGTTCCACCGAGTAAATTTGAAGTCGAAGACATCGAAAACAATTCAAAGAGGTCAACCGACAAGAGGTCGATAAGCGGGTGTGTGGAAACTGAATGAATGATGACTGGTAGTCGACTGGTAATCCGACTTGGTAGTCGACTGTAATAGAATCTCGAGATTCGCGGAATTTGTAGCCAATGATTTGTGTGGATCTATAACCATTTTTGGGTGCCTTTTCTCTAGGGTTTTTCCTATTGTAAATCCTATAAAGAAGGTGTGTTGTAATGTTGTAAAATATAATTGTAGAATAGCCAATATTTAGAGTTTGTTGGTCATGCAAATGTAAGTCAAATTGGCTACAGGGTTGTTCTTGTGTAAAGCAAGAAGGTATGATGTGGATTGTGTCTTATGTGTGGACCAAGGTTAGGCATGTAACCTTTTATTATGAATGAATAAGACAACAAAACAACAAAATGCTCAAGGAATGTGTCTTTTCCTAGTTTGGGTTTCCAGGGTAAAATCTTTGTGTACTATATATTTACTTTTTCATTTACTTTCTTGTTTAAATATTTCTTCATCTCTTCTACTAGGTTTAGCGTGTAAGTGTTCCTCATTTCCTAACACTTGGATGAAGTAAGTAAATTTCTGCAATTCTTTGTTATGCTATTGATGTTTATGGTGAAATTGTTATTTTGTTGCAAGAAGTCTTGTTTATTGAAGCCCTAAGAGAGGAAAATAAGTGCTTCTTTCTCTCACAAGGTCTTATTTGTCTAAAATTGGTTAATTTTCCTTGCTAGGGTTAGAACCCTAAATCCCTAATGTGCTATCATATCCCTAGACAATTGATCTTTGACCTAGTTGAAGCTACAAGAAGGGAGAAATGATATCTAGGGACCAAAAGTGCTTGCACCCTAGACATCCTTCTCCTCAAGATCCAAATCCTAAGGCCCAAATGTGCTTGTACCTTAGGTTTTAGATCCTACCTCTTGGTTTCAAGTAGATCAACCTTCAATCTTGGATGCATTTGAGACCCCATAGCCATAGAAAGGAATTATTCTTGAAGCAACTCACATGTTGAAAGTGATTGATAAAACCTCTCTTCTAAAGCTCTCAAGTGCCCTACTAACTATACTAACTCTAACACTAGAAAACTCACTATATTACTTGTTGATGTTATAAAAGTTTGCTACAACCATCTGAAAATACATTAATTTGTTGCATACACTCATCTAAAGGTAACTTAGCTCACTCAAAAATTTCCATTAACAATTGGATAATACTCTATTGTTTATATGCTTACTTTTCATGGTCAATTGTGGCGTTTCTAAGCAATAATTATAGTTGTCGTTACAAATAATTTACCGTTGTCATATAATTGTTTATTGCTGCAAATTTGTAAAAACCATTGCAATTTATGTTGTCTAGTGTCTAAAGAGGTTATTCTTGCATAGTTTAGCTTGGTAATTGTTATATATATATATATATATATATATATATATATATATATATATATATATATATATATATATATATATATATATATGTGTGTGTGTTGCAAAGTGTTCTTGTTCCAGGTAGGTACAAAAAATTACCTTCAACCTTTGTTTTTCCTAGACCTAGACCAACAAACCAGTGATCAAGATAGGGGGAAATAGGCTTGGCTACTAAACTTGTTATTTGATCCCTTAAGGTCACTAGGGAAGCCTCACTTGTGGTGGACCTCTTCCATCACTAAAATGAAGGATGATCCTACTAAGGTGACAATGATAGTTTCTTACATTGTTACACAATATTTGGGGATCTTGTGGTGGGATTTGCATGAGTAAAAATCATGTGATAACACACACGTTAAGGATAACCTATATCTGAAGGGATATTAGCAATGGCTCATATCCAATATCATAAAAAAATTAAAAAAAAGAACTCATGGTGCAACATATAGCTATCATGTGGTGGTTTCTTAGTCCTAGTAAAATCGGTCCTTGAGGTCATCCATATATACTGGATGTCTCTTGCTTGGATACTGAAAGTGATATAGACAAAATCCAACATCTACATTACCATTTTATCTAGACAAGAGACTAGAAGAAGAAGGGAATGATTGTAGTCTTTTGGAGAAACCTATCCATCCTAAAGAACTAAGGGGGACGAGGACTCAAAAAACTGTTTCTTTCCTCCAAAGCCTTGGAAACCAAGAATGTCTATAGGATTATCCAAGTAAAATTACATTTGGGTACAAACAATAAAATATAAGTATATTGTCCCCCTCTCCATTGAAGATGATCTAGTCCCCAAATAAAAGCGTCCATAATTATTCTATCATTTGGAAATCCATTATCGTTGCTTTCCCCTCAATTGTGAATTGGATGATTTGGAGGGTTGAGGTCTAGATTGGCCTTGACCCCTAGATTAGAAGCAATTGTAAGCATATATTTCATATCCCCCTCATACATGACCTCATATCAAAAGGTTTCTCCACTCTTCATCATATTACAAGAGATCAAACAATAAACTCCAGATAACAACTATGGCTATCTTAGAGAGATTTGGATCTCAATGAGGAATACGTCAAGATATATAAATCCTACATAAATTTTCTTAGAAAGTGTAGTTCCTTCATCAATGAAGAGGAGGATGAACTCCTTTGGTCTATAAACCCATTGGGGGGATATGAACCCATAATTAGATATAAATCTTTGGTCGTGGAAGGATTTAACCAACCACCACTCTAGTGGTGGACAAATATCTAGAAATACAAATTCCCTTCAAAAGTTTCATGTGGATTCTTCTAAACAATAGAGCCTTAACCTAGGATCTTCTACAAAAAAGAATCTATGAGGGCCCTGCAAAATGCAGTTTATATGAATCACAATTGGAAAAAAACAATCACCTCATCCTTTCTCTCCCTTTCGCAAAGCAAGTCTGGAATGAAATTGAAGAACTATTGTCTTGAAATCCAAATTAAAAGGGAACTCAATTAAAGTAGCTTTAATGAATTGGCATAAAGACAATAAAACAAAATCGTACATATCCCTGCCTCTCACATTGGCCTGAGGAATCTAGTTAGCAAGAAACACAATTTTTTTTTAAATAAGGACACTTCGCCTTTCAAACGTACTTCCCAAAGTCTTAATATTTTAAGCACCTTTCCCCAATTCTCCTCCATCCCTCATCATTATTGGAGATCTGATATAAGCATTGACACTCAAATTCCCTAGGAATTTTTCAATGGAGTTTCCCAAGTAACTCCACCTAAGGGAGGAGTGGGGGAATAATCCACTTCTCATAAAATCATTTTCTCCGTTTCAAAGCCGCTACTGGCCATTTGTCAAACAACCACATTGAATTCAAAACCCTTAAATTGGTTTAAATCCTTTCTCTTGAAAAATGAATTTCTCAAATACAATTCCTTGGGGACTCCCTCCTTGTGATCCAATGGTTGAAAAAGGTGATTATGAGCTAAGAAACTTCATGCTACAACCTCTATTATGAGACGTCATGCAATTGCAATCTCCCTTCACTCACATCACTTTTTCTCACATATACAAGGGAAAAAACATGGAAGCTAATAGAATATATAAGGACATATTGGATATGCAAGAAGGCACTTCAGAGATCAAAGAGTCCCTCTAGGGACATATTTCTTCTTATTTTCACGAATCATGGATTTAAGATTCTCATTGTATTAGAGATGAGTTATGGAAATATTTCCATATTGTTTGAATACTACAGGGAGAAAATTATGAAGAAAAGTCTAAGCTATATTGATGTTATGTAGTATTGTGGTACTGTTTCTTTTTGTTTATAATTGTAATTAGTTGTTTCTAGGGAGACTTAGTATCCCCCAAATCTATAACAGTGTATTTTGTTTTTATGGTTCTTCTCTATGTTGATATCACAATCAGCTAGTATTTTTCAGACTTAGACCTCTTGGTCAATTCAGACATTGACCTAACATCAGTGATTGAAATACCACTCATGGTATTCTGCTCTTACAACTTTGTTACCTCTAATAAAATTACTCAATTTTTCCTTAGAAAACAAATACATACATACGTGCACACACACACACACACACACACACACACACACACACACACACACACACACACACACATATATATATATATATAGAGAGAGAGAGAGAGAGAGATTGATAGGCCAGTTATGGGCATAAATTGTAACTCCACACTTGATAATACAATATGGAATGATCGTTGGTCTTCCCCTTTCGGGTGACTCTTCTTATCACCTACAACTCTTCACATTCCTATTATTTACAATTTTATTTGCAACTTACTATAATCCAAGGATTAGGTTTTCAACATTCCCCACCTTAATCTGAAGGGGTGTTTGTGATTCCAAGAATCATTCTCAACTTTTCAATTTTTTCTCTTCCAAGTGCTTTCGTGAATATGTTCACAGTCTGCTCATTTGTAGAACAATGTCTCAAGTGGATAGTCTTGAACTTTACATGATATCGAATTAGGTGATACTTTTTGTTGATGTGCTTAGTTTGATTACAGAATGTGGGATCATTGGCCAACTTGATTGAAAAATCATTTTCAACTAGAAGCAGAGTAGAATTCACTTGTTTCTCCTACAAATCATCAAGTATTTTCTTGATCCACACAATATCTTTTGTTGCTTCTGCAACCGCCACATATTTTGCCTCTATTGTGGAATCTACTAGAACTAACTATTTGCATGATCTCTAGTAGACAATTGTTGATCCAAGACTCATGAGATAACTTGAAGTTGAAACTCCATTTTTTTATCCCCGACAAATTATAAATCAAAATATCCAAGCAGATTAAAGTATTCCACCTTAGAGTACTTGAGTCCAAAATATTGAGTTCCCTTAAAGTATTTTAG
Organism: Picea engelmannii; assembly: GCA_009831015.1. Lineage (NCBI taxonomy): Eukaryota > Viridiplantae > Streptophyta > Pinopsida > Pinales > Pinaceae > Picea > Picea engelmannii. The sequence goes on along the minus strand of ML788127.1, from coordinate 189,274 downwards.
AGCTCTTTTTGCAATAGACCAATTTCCTTTGCAAGGTTTTTGCATGAACCTGGAAATAATCCCAACAACAAATAAAATATCTAGTTTTGTGGTGGTAAGGTAGATAAGATTTCCGACAAGTTGTTTTTACTTGGTTACATCCTCAAATTCTTTCCCTTCTTTTGATGTGAGCTTCAAAATATATTCCTTCGGAGTAGAGACAAGGTTACACTCATCCATGCCAAACTTGTTCAACAATTCTCCAATGTACTCATTTTGGGAGATGAATATGTACTTTAGATTTTGAATCACTTCAATGTCCAAATAGTAGTGAAGATGTCCCAAATCTGTCATCTCAAAACCTTTCTTCAACTCTTTCTTTATGGATGCAATATAAATTTCATTTTTCCATGTTATAAACATATCATTTACATACAATACAAGATATACCACGTTTTTCCAACTCTCTTGACAAACAGAGTTGCATCGTCAAGATTGAAGTGCTTTAAATTCAATTTTAGAAGATGTTCAATTAGATTTTCATACCAGGATCACGGTGCGTGTTTTAGTTCATATCAGGATTTCATGAGCTTGCATACTTTCTATTCTTTTCCCTTCACAAAAAAACCTTATGACTAAGACATGTAAACATTCTCTTTCAATTCTCCATTCAAGAAAGAAGTCTTCACATCCATTTGATGAATTTTCCATCCACTTTGTGCTATCAAGGAAAACAAATTATGCATGGTAACCCATTTTTCGTTGGGGAAAAAGTATCCTCATAATCAATACCTTCTTTCTGTGAAAATTAGTTTGCCATGAGCCTTGATTTGTGTTTTTCAAGTGAGTCATCTAATTTGTACATGTTCTTGAATACCCACTTCCATCTAAATGGTTTGGTTCATAATGGAGGATCCACCAACTTCCACGTCCCATTCTTAATGAGAGCATCACGCTCCTTCTGCATGGATTCTTTCCACTCATCATGAGAAATGGATTCTTCGAAGGAATTTGATTCAAACTTAGTAGATAAATTCAAATAATAATCATATGAAACATCCATATCCTCTATATAACCTAAATTTGAATTATCTACATCACCTCCATCTTGTCTTAAGAAACATTTGATTCCTGTCTTTCTGACCTCATTAGGATGAACACTTTCAAGTGTATTTAGGAGCCATTTTGGTGGAACTTTCTGAGATGGTCCAAGTTTCTCAATTGATTGAGATGGTGTTGAATTCTCATCAAGACTCATCCTTTCAATCCTCTCAATCACATCATCCAAATGAACTTTGGGTTCTATTGAAGTGGATGGAACTTATTTATAAGGGGAGATGGTGCTTCAATAGGAGATTCCAGATATTGATCCAAGATAGGAACCCCCCATTCAAGATGTGGAATCTCATCATCAAATTCATGGTATGTCTTTACATGAGTGAACTTGTTCAAATGATCAAGCTACCTCTCAACGGTTTTGTCATTCTTACATGATTCAAGAAAAATTACATCTCTAGAAAGAATGAATTTCTTGTTCACCTCATCATAAAGAAGATATTCCTTGGTGGTATTTGAGTACCCCAAGAATATCCACTTCTGACTCCTTGCATCAAGCTTTTTTCTTTTCTCCTTAGGAATTAAGGCATAATAGGTGGAACCAAAGACTCTGAGATGCCTCACCAAAGGAATGTGGCCATACCACATTTCATAAGGAGTATTGTTTTCAATAGAATGAGATGGACAATTGTTTTACACATAAACTGTACATAGAATTGCATCATCCCAAAACATCAATTTTACATTTTTGAAAAACATCATGGAACAAACCATATTTAGGAGAGCCATATTCATCCTTTCAGCTACACCATTATGTTGAGGATTTTAAGGAATTATGGTTTGATGTTTGATCCCATGTTGGTGTAGATAATTTTAAAATCCATTAGATGTATATTCTCTTCCATTATCAATGCAAAGAGAGCCAATATAAGATTGAGCTTCATTTTGGATCCATACATGAAAAAATTTTAAAAGTTTCAAAAGCTTGTAATTTTTCTTTCACAAGTAAACCCAACACATCCTAGTGTAATCATCAATAAAAGACATGATATATTTATTTCCATTTGTATATGGAATAGGAATGGGGCCACACAAATCAAAATGTATCAATTCAATTTTTCTACATGCTCTTGAAGTGGAATCATGAAAAGGTTGCTTTCTATGATTTCCAAGGATACAAACATCACATTGCTTCAAATTCCTATGAATAGTAGAAAAACCAGAAAAAACATTCTTTTTCAGCAAACAAAGGCTATCATAATTAATGTGACCAAATATAGCATGTCACAATACAATAAATGTGATGCAGGAGCATTGAAGTCATCCTGGGGATGAAACAATGAAGGGGATTGTTGAACATAACAATGTTGTTATGGTAGTGGATTTATTGTTGTAGGTGACATAATGTGATAGGCTGCAGGAAGTGACAACATTTATGCATATTGTAATTATGATATAGAGTGGGACAATGCAACAGATGGGAGTGATACTACAGGATAAATATGTGGACTCGTACTGAGGGTAAAGGTGTTACTGCAGAAGTAGTTGTGAGTTTACGGTTCAAACGAAAGTTGGAAGGCTGGATGTGTGGACACATGCTGAGGATGAATGTGTTGCTACAGAAGTAGTTGTGGATGTGTTGAAGGGAGCATGCTGCTAGGTTGAAACTGAAATGTCACGTGTACAAGATGAATCGCAAGGGAATAATTGGCATGTGAACGGGCATGTAGAGACCATGGGGGGGAATGAAGGTGAACAGTTTTTTAGGGGAAATAAAACACAGTGTCAAGGAACTGTAAGGGATATGGAAACAAATGTTTTAGAAGAGGAAGAAAGGTCACATGAGGAAGGCAGAGAGAAATGGTTGAGGTTTCCATGGCCCTTGACCTAGCAACCCAACAAATTGTAAGCTCATATACAACCATGGAGCTTGTGTAGTGTACTTTGTACAAAAGGAATAAAAGAGTTGGGTTTTGTAGATTTAACCCTTGTGTGTGTGTATGGATGGATTTATGTATATTTTTATCATTTTATGTTATTGACATAAGTAGATGCAATTTAAATTCCATTGTTTGAATGACTAAATCCCAATGGAGAATAGTTTATTGTAATATTGTTGTGTAGATGGGAATGGGTCTGTAGAAGACCATGCTTGAATTATGATCATCTATAGGCGGGTGTGGAATTGAGTCTTTGAAAAGGTTGTGTGGGACTGATGATTCTCTTCATATGTGTGAGGTCCCATGGATTTGCGAACCAACCCTCGGTTATAGAGTTGAAGGGTACAGTATTGTTGAGAGAGTTCAGTGTAAGATTATCTGGAAATGGTGTTGAATATAATTATGAGTTCGAAGAGTTTTGTCTGAGAATAAAAGTGTGTGTATGTATTACAGAGATTTGAGAGGTCTGCTCTCAAATTGCAATGAACATGAGTTGCAATAGAAGGCGAGTTGCAGCAGAATGTGAGTTGCAACAGAAGGCGACCTGCATCATAAGGCGAGTTACAACATAAGGTGAGTTGTGAAAAAAGGTGAGTTGTGAAAAAAGATGAGTTGCAATAGAAGGTGATTTTCATCAGAAGGGGAGTTGCAGAAGAAGGCAAGTTCCAACAGAAAATGAGTTGCATAAGAAGGCAAGTTCCAACAGAAAATGAGTTGCATCAGAAGATGAGTTACAACAGAAAGCGAGTGCAATAATCAAAATGACTGTGACTCTTGAGTAGCAGCAAGAGAATGTTGGGTGGATAGGTTAGTACAGACTAGTGTTATGTAGTATTTATTTTCTTGTACTACAGGGAAGTAGACATGGGTATGTGAGAGTAGATGTGTAACCCTAGGGGTTGTGGCATGATCTAGTTGAAAAATCGAGGAGGTGTAATAATGAGGAAGAAGCATGTATGGTAGTTGTGGTCCCAGTTATGCACAACTCAATGAATGTTTCACTACATATGCACTCTAATGGGAAGGGGGTAGATGTCGATTGCATCAAGTGGTATCAAAGCATGGTTCAACTTCGGGATGGAAGAATATGAAAGGGTATCAGATTTGGTTTAGCTCTTGAGATTGGTTTCTGGATATTGTTCCTATGTAGCTATGATAGCAAGAAGACCTTGGAGAATGTTGGTTCGTCTTGTGTTTGTTGAAGGAATATTGATGGGAGGCAGTGTTGGAGAAAAGGCATGTAAAGGGTAGTCTAGATGAGGGATATGAAACAACTCCCAAGGGTTTCTCTATAAAGATGAGCAGGTTGAAGAGGTGCAAGAACCAAGAGTTAGAATTGGAGATGATGGAGCGGTAGTATATTTAGAACCAGAATAGAATATGCAAAGAATATTACGCAAGATAAAGGACCAGATGTTAGAGTGAAGTGTTAAATGGGAAAATATTGAAGTTACGAGAAGAAGAAGAAATCCAAGAAAAAAAAATTGCATGAAGCAAAGTCTAGAAGGTTTTTGTTGAGGAGGAAGATAGTCTCTGAGATAAATGGATGCTAGAGATAGATGGTAGTTGTGGTGGTGTTTATCCATGACTATTATCTTGATATGAAAGAGGTAGCATGGGTTATGAGAGGATTCGATGAGATGATAGTTGTGGTGGTGTTTATCAATGATTGTTATCTTGAGATGAAAGTACAGTCACTGGAAATGAGTGAGCGTGGATGCAAGAGAAATGCAGTTAGAAGGTTTCATGGATTAGAGATTGGGCTCATACGTTTTGAGGAACATGTTGGTAACAATGGGAGTGCATTGTTATGAGATGGTGGCTATAGATTTTAGAATGGACCTGAATCTAAAATAAATGAGGATGAATAGAGAGGAAGAAATGATAGCAATGGGAAATAGAGGCTCATGTGTTGTGTGCTCAATGTAACGAAAAAAATGAGGTAGTGAAGATGGCATTCTTGTTTTCCCTTAATATGTTATTTGTTTGTTTGCAGGAAAAAGGAATTTGTGGTTGCAGATGGAAGTGAATGTACTTGGCTAAGAAGAAGATGCAATGAATGATGATGTGTAAGAAAAAGAATTTGCAGAGATTATAGTTTTAATTGCATAATCATAGAGGTTGTAAATGATGAAGATGTCTAAACAAAGTGCTCGAGTAGAAGGTGACACCATGAAGATAAGTGACCTGGGAGGAAGCATGAGTGAAGCTACTAAGTTGAAGATGGATGAAGTTACAATCCAAACAATGAGTAAGTTGATGAAGATGTTGTTGACAGATCGTGAACTTCGGGTGCGAAATACTCTGGAGGAAAGAAGAGAGTGAAAGCGTCGAAGCCCCGAAGTGAATCTCGACCGTTGATCGAGAAGGGTGCCAAGGGTCGTCGATCTGTTCTTGGTATAAAGTGTCGAAGTCCCAAAGCAGACTAGAGTCGTTGATTTGAGGAGGACACATGGCAGGAATCTGTGGACTCCAGCTAAAAGCATTCTGGGAGAGCATGAAGGTTGAGAATTGAAATCGTTGAAGCCCAAAGTAGCGAAGCAGATCTCGATCGTTGATCAAGAAAAGGGATATGCGTCAGTGGATTTTCAACTCCGAAAGATTGACGTATGGAGGAAAGCATTGTTTGAGAGTTGAAACTCCCAAAGCCTAGATCACGAAATAAGTTGTAGTCGTTGATTTGGAAGGGAGCTATGTGTCAACAGATCGTGGAGATCTGGGATCGCGCGTGGAAGGAGGAAAGGAGGCAGATAACAGTCGTTGATCGAGAGGCATCGCCAAGGAATTGGATATCAATGGTCATTCTCAATTGCAGGGTGAGGACATGCTCGGGTCTTAATTTTTCTTGAGTGGGCCACAATCAAAACCACAGTATCGCCAAAGGCATACGTGGAACTTTGTAGTGAATTGTGGGGCGAAAAGAAGGTTTCCCTTGTTATAATATAATGGATGTTCTCGTTTTACCATTGACAATATCTCTATTGTCACCCAACCATAGGCCGAAGCCACCCTCTGAGCACCTTAACCTTGACAGAGAATCACTCCGGAAGAAAAACCTAGGCTAGATAGCCAAACAAAGGGTAGCACACCTTTCCCCAAGGATAGCGCACCAACAAGATTTGATCAGATAGTCCAAACCTAGCCAAGAGATATTCCAAGCCAAAACGTAACTGCTAGCTGCAGCAGCTGCACCGGCAGCTCTCCTCAAACCTGCACACAAAACTGGGTACTGCAGTGCGCACAAGTTGTTGCTCTGCAATTCTGAGACTGCCTGCCAGAATGAGAACTGGTCTCCTCTTTTTAGACTAATTTTGGCTAACTGCCTAGGCCAACTTCTCATTCTAGGTATTTGTCTGTTCAATATATATTATTATTTCTGGCCGACTTCTTCTCTTGGAGGCTAATAACCTAATATAAATTATCTTCTTGAGACAACAAGTCTTTTAGGGTTATTAGCCAACTCATTAGGGTTTCTTCTTGCTTCTCGGAGTATTCTATCCTCGTCAAGTTTACACGTGGAGGTAAATACCTCCCGCAGCTACCATAATATCAACACTCCCTCCTAGATAGGGAGGTATTACAGGTAATGGTATTGAGCACAAAAACATACCATTCACCCGGTAGCATCAACATAGTTGTATAGACTAGATCATGAGCACCATCATCATCATCAGTGTCATCAGCTGCATCATCTCTCGAAACCATACTCTATCTGAGTAATCAGACATGATGCTCGCTCCACATAGTGATACAAGAGCCATTCTTCTAATATAAAAGAGTAAATTCTCTCAACCATTTTCCGTCTGGGAAATCTTTGTCCTTTGATTATCCATCTAACTGATAATAATTTCCAATATTGATGATAGTCTTCAAGGCAATCAAAACAAAATAGAACACAACTATGTCTATTCATAGTAGTACATAACTACAATCCAGTGGTACACTACCACACCAAGTAACACACAAGTACTTGATCAGCAACCTATAGTCACGAACAGTGGAACACATCCACCACAGTAGTATACATCTACTGTCATACAATCTTCATAACAATCATCTAATATCAACCTGCACAGAAACAATGTTATGACATAAACTGAATCATTTGGGCCAATCTTTCACTCACATCTATGAGATTTGAAAGAATATCTTCCCTCAGAGTAGAACAATGAGATATATGGACTATTCTTCTCAAGAAAGGAAGAATAATTGTCCTATCTTCTGAACCTGGACCACTCCCCACCCTGGGCCATTCTTCCTACAGTAATCAAAGTGCACCCTGGAGAGAATGTATAAACCCTAAGGAATGCATGCCCCCGATTGTTGAGCTTGGACCATTCCCCACACTAAGCCATTCCTCCTACACTAATCAAAGTGCACCCTGGATAGAATGTATAAACCCTAAGGAATGATTGTCCGGACCATTTCTTCTGTTAACCACAAGAAGAAAATATTGCCCTGTACCAACCTCCAAGACGGACCATTCCTTATGTTAACCACAATGAGAAATCATTGTCCGGCGAGGCGGGCCAGTCTTCTTGAGTAACCCTCAAGAAGAGAGACTTCCCTAGACCACTCCCCATGTTAACCACAATGGGAATTCGTTGTCTATGATACATCAACAATCTAGACCATTTCCCATGTTAACCACAATGAGAAATCGTTGTCCGTTAGAAATCTCAATCCACTTTCCGAACTGGAAAGGAAACTGCTCATCCTGGACCATTTTTTGAACTGAAAAATCATTTTCCATAAGTCAATACATACCAGTGCTCCCTCCCAACCTGGGAGTCATCTCTTCCTTTTTCAATAAGGAAGTCGTCTCCATGAGCTCCAGCTTGAGTACGCAAACTCTTTTATCTTGGATAGAATCTTTACCAAGATGTTTGTTTATCTGCGCATCTGTGGAGATATGTATTGGAGAACCTCTTTCTCCTTTCTGAACTTCATCACGGATAATGTAATGCTTGATTTCTCTCTTTCTAGAGCACTGGTCTTCTTTGAAGGCTTCCTGTAGCTCTGATCAATAAAATATATCATTGTTGGAAAACTATAACATATCCATGTGGCACTTCTTCTGTCATCATGAGATTTGATCTTCTGAGTAATCATCTTGATACAATATCTTGTTATAGGAAATCTTTACCACTCTTATGTTGTGCACTGGAGGTTCTCCACCAAGTTATTTTCTTCCATCTTCATACAAGGGTCTCTTTCTGGTATGCCTCAAAGTCTTGAGGTTGCTCTGCATATGCTCTTTGTTCAATTGCTCTGGAGAACAATATTTGCATTCATCTGATGTAGAACTCCAACCCATGGATATTGTGGATGATATAAAGACTCATGTATTGGTATGTCTGGTTTACTGGAACAAGTAATCGTCATAGTCTTCTCCCTCCATATGGGAGAACCTCTAGTCTTTGATCTTGCAATGCTTTCATTCATAAGTCTTTCATACATTGTTTTTCATCACGACTTTCAGTTCCTCTGCTTGATTGTTTTTATTGATTTCATATCAGACTGGCAATCTTGTGATTCTTAGTACAATGACTGGTTGTTCTGGCTTCTCTTTCTTTCTTGGAATCTTCATGTTCTTCCTGGTGTTTTTCTTTAGCTCTTGGGTCCATGGAGTTTCTCTTATAGATTCCATGCCCTAAAGATTCCATTTCTTTCTTTCATCATAGGATCATGGATGTGGATGGACAACCAGGGATACTTTAAGGCTTCTCTTCGAAGAAGACTTATTCTGAGGTTGAACTGCACATGTACTATATTTCATGGCTGCTACCATGGATATATACTTCATCATATTCAATGGATTATAGGATTAGCTCCCTCCTAATCCTTGCTTCATGTATGAGTGCATATAATAGGCTCCCTCCGTCTAACAGAGTCCATGTTTCTATCGGCATCCTTATTGTCTACTGCAATATATAATTGGCTCTCTCTGTCTGACAGAGTCCATGCTTTTGTCTTGTTGTCTTCTAAAAACGTCATAAGTCTTTCTCCAATTTCTTCTTGATTGCTGACTTCTTTCTGTCTTTGCTTCTTCTAAGTCTCTTCATGATGGATTCGACTTATCTTGCAATAGCTTTCACATGATTTGTTTGACGTATTTCATCCTTTCATGTGTATTATCTAATGATATCCATCATTATCTTATTGTTCTTCCATAGGTATAGTTATTCTTGGAGCACATTATCTTCCAAGAGATAGATATACAAGATATGTACATAGACGATGCAAACAAGATATGTACAAGAAATAAGAAGAGTATTGTTACCTTTAGAAGAAGAAGTCTCTTTCATCTTGCTTAGTCTTCTTTGTAGATTCCTTTTCTTCGGCAATTAATGCTTCGTGTTTCTCCTTTGCATTGATCCTTGATTCTTCCTGAGCACAGCAAGTCCAAAGTTCTTCAAATGTCGGATACTCCTTTCTTGTGTTCATTCTTGCGGCAAAGGCATCCCACGTCTTGGGAAGACCATTGAGTACGATGTTTACCAACTCCTTCTCTGAGATGATCTCTTCAATAGCTTCTAGTTGATCTCTTAACTGAGATATTCTCACAAATTATGATGTTATGTTGTCGTCATCATTCATCGTCATGTCACAGAGCTCATTCTTCAAACTCATTACTTGTCCAATGTTTATGACTGAGAAGAGGTTTGTTAGGGCATCGTACATCTTCTTTGATGAGTTAAGATGGGAAATGTAGGGTATCAAGTGGTCTTTGATAGAGTCCACTATGATACTCATGGCATTGATGTCACCATCTTTGAACTTCCCCATAGCTGCAACGTTCTGCGGTTCCTTCTCTTTTCCTTCTTCAAACTCTAGTTTAACGATCTTTCCTTTCACGATATCCAACACTTTATTCTTGGCAAGGATGAGGTCAATCCTTGTTTTCCATGCTCTGAAGTTAGAAGCTCCATCTAACTTGTTCTCTGACTTCATATAATAATTCATGGCTGCTTTGACTTGGTCAAACCCTAGATTTGACCAAAAAAATCAAACTTGACGTCTTGGCTTGCTGAGAGTACCAGGAGATGTGCTAGGCTAGGGCGCACTGATCTGTCTAGATATTAGGTCAATATATTCACTTAAGGTGTCTCAACGAGAGAATTAGGGTTTCTGCAACTGCACCTGCTAGTAACCCTAGCGACAGTGCTTTGGTGACTGCTCCTGCTACAAACCCTAGTGGCAATTCTTCAACGAGCTTAATATCCTTCTGGCTATGTTTCCTTCCAGCGGTTGGACTGAATGAAGGAGGTGTGGGCCCATAACATGTTAGAATATAATGGATGTGCTCGTATTACCATTGACAATATCTCTATTGTCACCCAACCATAGGTCGAAGCCACCCTCCGAGCACCTTAACCTTAACAGAGAATCACTTCGGAAGCAAACCCTAGGCTAGATAGCCAAACAAAGGGTAGCGCACCTTTCCCCAAGGATAGCACACCAACAATAGCTGATAAGATAGTCCAAACCCTAGCCAAGAGATATTCCAAGCCAAAACGTAACTGCTAGCTACAGCAGCTGCACCCACAGCTCTCCTCAAACTTGCGCACATGTTGTTGCTCTGCAATTCTGAGACTGCCTGCCATAATGAGAACTGGTCTCCTCTATTTATACTAATTCTGGCTAACTGCCTAAGCTGACTTCTCATTCTGGGTATCTATCTATTCAATATATATTATTATTTCTGGTCGACTTCTTCTCTTGGAGGCTAATAACCTAATATAAATTATCTTCTTGATCTGACAAGTCTTATAGCATTATTATCCAACTCATTAGGGTTTCTTCTTGCTTCCCGGAGTATTCTATCCTTGTCAAGTCTACACGTGGAGGTAAATACCTCCCGCATCTACCATAATATCAACAACCCCCAAACCGCCTTTGGTCGCCCCGGCAATCGCATGGTCACGTGATAACATTGCCCAAGGTCACATCAACAGAAGATAGGGGAAGGAGCTAGCACTTCTAGGCTCCACATCGGAGGTTACACATTGAAAAGTCAAAAAGGCCTCTGCATGTATAAGCCAATGGCGTTGATCAAACAGAATTTGATCAAAGGGTTGTTGTTTCACTTCGTGGTTTGTTGATCAGTTACGATTCAATTACACTAACTGAGTCATTGTTCCTGAGCGTTGGAATCATGATTCCTGAGAATTTTTTAGATTCCTGACTTGAGCGTTGGAGATGCAAAGTGTAACGGATGATGAGAGCAGGAATAAAAGTAAAATGTTGTGAGAGAGAGAAGTTGTTGTTTTCTTTGTAAAGCTAGTTAGATAGTTATTCACGCATGCAGAAGGCAGCCAAGCATATGTGAGAAAGTGTAGAGGGGAGGCATAGTGCATAGAATGGGCATGGCGCATAGATCATAAAATGTAGAAGAACAAAAAGCACAAGAAGATGCGAGCAGGAAGACACTGATGCAAGGAGAGCAGAGCAATGTAGCATAACAGTGATGAGACTGGTAAGCCATTGATAAATATTGTATCACTGTAATAAATTTCAAAAAACAAAGATTTATATCTCAGGGTGGTAGGGTGGTGCTAGGGAGGATTGTTGTCCTCAGAGTTTCAAGTGGGTGCTTGAGCATAGGGAGTTGTAGCTTCCATCTGGTTGTAGCCAGAAAAACCAGGGTGGTGCAAGGGAGAACCATTGTTCTTTGTTATACAGGTTGGTGCCTATGTGACTGGAAGTTGGTGCTTCCATCCAGTTGGTGTTGGAACACTCAAGGAGTTGGTACTTCCTTCTAGTGGGTGCTAGAGAAACCAGGGATTTGGTGCTCCCAACAAGTTGCAGCTTGTAAAACAAAGGTGGTAGTCTCACAAAGAGTTGGTGTTCATAATAATGATAATGTACAGAAAATAAAGACTACTAATCATATTAAGAAGAAGAGGTTTTCTCCCTTTATGGGTTTTCTCGGAATATCTGTCTATGTATACTTCATGTGTGTGATTGATGTTGAATACTCTATTGCTTACTTCCCTCAATTATTGTGATCATCATTGAGTGTTTTGTAATGAGTTTAAAATGGATATAAGTGATTAAGAACAATAACAATTGATTCACCCCCCGCTCTCAGTTGTCTAACAATTGGTATCAGAGCTGGTTCCTTTTATCTAAAGGTAGATCCTAGAGCTTAAACATGACTAGCTATGAAGGAACTTCAACCAATAAGGCCCCCCTATTCAATGGAACAAACTTTGCCTTCTGTAAAGTTAGGATGAGAACCTACATAATGGTTTTAGGTAAAGATGTTTTGGATGTGGTAGAGACTAGTTATGTAAAGCTAGTTGTACTAGCTTCTAAGGATGACAAGATAGAATTCAGCTTCAACACTAAGGCTATGAATGTTATTCTGAGTGGGCTTGCAGAAGAAGAATTTGTAAAAGTTATGCACTTAGAATCTGCCAAAGAAATGTGGGACAAACTCATTAGCAGTTATGAAGGTAATGAGAAGGTAAAGGATGCCAAGCTTCAAACCTACAGATTACAGTTTGAATAGATAAATATGAAAGATGATGAAACTTTTGGGAAGTACTTTCTAAGAGTTGAAGAACTACTAAATGAAATGAAAGGACTTGGTGAAAAAATTGAGGAAGCCTCTTTAGTTCAGAAGATTTTAAGATCTCTCCCTGATAGATTTAATCCAAAAGTTTTTGCAATAGAAGAACTGAATGATCTTAAAATTATGCCTATTGACCAACTCCTAGGAACTCTGACTGCTTATGAAATGAGGATAGGTAAATATAAACCCACCTCTAGAGAAGCATCATTTAAAGCCGATAAGAATGAGGATTCTGAGCCTGATGAAATGGAAGCAAAATTTGTGAGAAGACTAAAGAAAGGATCAGGAAAGTACCAAGGCAAGTTGCCCATCAAATGTTTTAACTGTGGAAAGATAGGTCACTTTGCATCTAAGTGTCCACACAAGAAGAAGGACCAGAACTCTGAAGGTGAAGAGAAGTACAAATCCAAGAGATTTGTTAAAAAGAAAAGTTTATGTGTAAACAATGATGACTCTTCAGGAGACATAGATAGTGATTATTCTTGTGAAGATAAGGTTAATGACTTTATGCTTATGGCCAAAGAGGATTATGATTATAAAATCACAGGAAGTGATGTTAATGATGAAGAAGTTGTGGTTGACTTGGAAGGGGCACTGATCAGTGCCCTAGAAGAAATTGCTAGACTCGGATTTAAGAAGAAAAAGCAAAAACAATTGTCGATACAGTTCGAGAAAGACAATAAAAAACCCGATGAAGACTTTGCCCTGCTAAAAGTGGAATTAGAAGAGGCAAAGAAAATAGAGGACATTCTGAAACATCGGTTATCAGAGAAGAAGGCAAGAAGTAAAGCATTGGAAGAAGAGATAGTAAAAACCAGAAAATAGATGGAGAAGTTTAAAGCATTGTATCTCCAAAATCTTCCAAGCATTAAAGCCTCAGCAGAACTAAACGACATTCTGAGCAAACAGAGATCTCCTTTGTTGAAGATTGGTTTAGGCTATGTAAATGGTTCAAGCAGTAAACAGCTAGAAAGAAAAGATCCAGTAAAGATGATCAAGTTCCAAGTCAACAGACAATCAGACCATGTGAGTACTTTGCCACCAAAAGCTAATAAAGACAAGATGATCCCTAATAAAAAACAAAGATATCAGAAGATGGAGCAACAAATGACAAGAAGAAGGTCATCCTTCATGTACCAAAATTTCTTCCATGGTTACTGTTTTTACTGCTTTAATTTTGGCCATAAGATTGCAAATTGTCAAATTAAGTTTAAAGACATGCAACTGAGGAGATCAAGAAATAAACAATCTTTGCAACATAGAACTAAATAGAAAATGAGTAGACAAATTTGCACCAATCACTTTGACCTATTGAACAATGAGCTCGAATGCCATAACTGTCATAACTTCAGCCACAAAGCTGCAAACTGCCATCTGAAGAATTACAAAGCAGATCCAAGGATAAAACCCTTAGCTAGAAATGCTAGCACATGGAAAAATAAAGATAGTGAAAATATGGCCTAGTACTTTCAGCGCAAAAACAAAAAGACCCCTGGTATATAGACAGTGGATGTTCCAAGCACATGATTGGAGACAAGGATAAGTTTCTATCTATAAGTAAAAGAAAAACATGAAATGTGACCTTTGGAAATGACGAACCAGGTAAAATCAAGGGTAAAGGGATGGTGAGTTTGAGTAATGGCAAAGGAAAAGCCCAGGATGTTCTGCTTGTAGATGGGTTGAAACATAATTTTCTCAATGTAAGTCAAATGTGTGACAAAGGATCTGAAGTGGTGTTCACTTCCAAAGATTGTAAGATAAAGTCTGTAAACTCAGGACAAGTGGTGACTAAAGGCATAAGGACAGATAATAATGTATATGTGTTGAAAGAAGATAGATAAGAGTGTCATCTAAGCAAACGTGATGAAAGTTGGATATGGCATAGGAGACTTAGACATCTAAACTTTGACCACTTAATCAAGCTCAAAAATCTTGAGGCAGTAAAATATCTTCCAAGAATATCAAAGCCACAATATTTTGTGTGTACACCCTGCCAAGTAGGAAAGCTAACCAAGACACAGTTTAAATCCAAGAGCTCTACTTCAACAGATAAACCACTCAAATCAATTCATATGGATCTATGTGGACCATCAAGACAGGAAGGCATGGGGAAAGAAAACTACTTCAAGTTGATCATTGATGATTACTCCAGACTCGCTTGGGTTGTTTTTCTCAAAGAAAAAGCCGAAGCATTTGATAAATTTAAAATATTTAAGGCTTTAACTGAGAATCAAACTTGCAACAGGTTAAAGGCAATAAGATCATACAGAGAAGGAGAATTTATGTCAAATGATTTCAATGAATTCTGTGATAAACATGGGATCAAGAGAGAATACACAATCCCAGGAACTCCACAACAAAATGGAGTATTTAAGAGGCAAAATAGAACAGTTCAGCAAATGGCCAGGTCAATGATGAATGAGAAGAACATTGATCAAACCTACTGGGTAGAAGCAATACACACATCAGTCCATATTCTTAACAAAGCTCACCTCAGACCACACAGTGACAAGACACCTTATGAATTGTGGTATGGAAGACTTGCTTCAATCAAACACTTCAAAGTCTTTGGGAGTAAGTGCTACATAAAGAATAATAATAAAAACCTTGGCAAGTATGATGATAGAGTTGATGAAGGCATCTTCTTAGGATATGGTACCAATAGTAAAGGATATAGATGCCTTAATAAAAGATTCTATAAATTAGTTAATTGCATTGATTTAAAGGTTGATGAAGGAGTCCCAATAAGAGAGATGAGCAATATTGAGTCTGCTACAGAGGACACAGCTAAAGTTGAAGATGAACAGGTCCAATAATTAGAAGGAGAAGACTCTGAGTTAGATATAAATACTCTGCAGGAATCAAACCATGAGATCAAGAAAAAGACACCCTCCAGAGTTATTAGGAAGAATCATCTTGAACATCAAATAGTTGGTCATCTAAACCAAGGAGTTCGGACAAGAAAGCAGTTGAATAATGTCTCAGAACAATATCAAATTGTCTTTCTGTATTTGCTTGAACCTAAGACTTTAATGCAGCGAGCGAAGATGACCATTGGGTTAAAGACATGAATGATGAACTTGACCAAATTGATAAAAACAATACTTGGGAGATAGTTCCTAGACCTGAAGATAAAAATGTCATAGGTTCCAAATGGGTCTTTAAGAATAAATTGAATGAGCAAGGACAAGCTATCAGGAACAAAGCAAGATTGGTCTATAAGGGCTATGCACATATTGAAGGACAAGATTTTTATGAAACCTTTGCACCAGTGGCAAGATTGGAAGCCATCATAATGTTTCTTTCCTATGCATGTCATAAGAAGTTTAAAGTCTATCAAATGGATGTCAAGTCAGCTTTTCTAAATGGAGATCTAAAAGAAGAAGTCTATATGGAACAACCAAAAGGTTTCCAATTGTTAGATAACTCTAACTTTGTTTGCAAGCTGCCTTATATGGGTTGAAACAAGCTCATCGTGCCTGGTATTACAGACTGGATAAGTATCTTCTAGACAAAGGGTTCAAAAAAGGAGCAGTTGACTGCAACCTATATATCAAAACAAAGGACAATGATTTGTTCATTGTGTTGGTCTATGTAGATGACATCATATTCAGAAGTAATAATGCTTCATTGGTACAATGGTTTGCTTCTTCCATGCAGTCTGAATTTGAAATGTCTATGATAGGGGAATTGTCATTTTTTCTTGGTCTGTGAATTACTCAGAGGTTTGAAGGAATATTACTTTCTCGGGAGAAATATCTAAGAGAAATGTTGAAAATGTTTCAAATGGAAGATTTTACACCTCTTAGTACACCTATGGTGGTTGGTTGCAAGTTCAGTAAAGATGATATTTCACCTGATGTTGATCAAAGAACATATCGATCAATAATAGATAGTCTTCTGTACATCACAGCATCTCATCCTAATATAATGCAAGTTGTTGGAATGGTAGGTCATTATCAATCTGATCCTAAACAAAGTCATTTAGCAGTTGTCAAGAGGATATTCAAATATTTGAAGGGTACAATGACATATGATCTTTGGTATCCTAGAAATCATAATTTTCAATTAACTGCATATTCAGATGTTGATTGGGTAAATTGTTTGGATGAGAGAAAGAGCACCAGTGGAGGTGCATTCTTCTTAGGTGATTCGTTAGTAGCATGGCTTAGTAAGAAGTCGGGATCTATTTCATTATCAACTACAGAGGTAGAGTACATTGCTGCTGCTACTTGTTGCACTTAGATTTTATGGATGATACAAACTCTTGCATATTTGAAGGTAACTTATACTGATCCAATTCCACTTCACTGTGATAACACCAGTGCCATTAGTGTCTACAAGAATCATGTTCTTCATTCAATTACTAAGCATATACCAATAAAATATCATTTTCTCAAAGAACAGGTTACAAACAGAGTTGTTCAGCTGCATTATATTCCAACCACAGAACAAATTGCAGACATCTTTACTAAACCCCTAGCCATGACACCATTTGAATATCTTCGTCAGAAGTTGGGTGTCATCCCTTCTTTCACCTAAGAGATTCCATCTTGTCAGGGGGAGTATGTTTTGGTTGAATATCTCATACCTCCGAAGAGTACTGCAACAGCTCAGGGGGGGGATGTTTTCTTTGACATTGATGTCAAAAGGGGAGAAAATGTGTTGTCTGGATGCTACAGTTGGAGGTCTAAGCTGAATAGTGCAGCCTTTTGGGGTTGCCATCAATGCCAAAGGGGGGTATTGTTGACATGTTTACAAGAAGAGTGTGTTTGTCATCGATGGC
This sequence comes from Picea engelmannii, assembly GCA_009831015.1. Classification (NCBI taxonomy): domain Eukaryota; kingdom Viridiplantae; phylum Streptophyta; class Pinopsida; order Pinales; family Pinaceae; genus Picea; species Picea engelmannii. The sequence goes on along the minus strand of ML788127.1, from coordinate 171,933 downwards.
AAGAACAGAAGGTGGAGTAGGAAAGCTCAGGAGGAAGAGCTACAGTGGTCATTGGATCACCGATCCAAAGGACCTTCAACCGAATACCCAACAATCATTGGATCATTCTAAGTGGAAGGACAGGATAAGCTAGAAGAGCAACACCGAAGATAGATCGAGCCATCGATATAAGAACATGATCGACGAACAACATTTGGTTATGTTAGCGCTCTGTAAATTTCCAAGAGGTTGTTAGGAAGAAGAAATCTACGAGAGGTAACTTTATCCAACCGCTTTTGAAGCTGGGATCTAGCCCTTCCAACTTCAGAGAGGGATCTCTCTATATTGATTCATATATGTTTCAAAAAATTTAAATATTAGGCTAGGTAAATAAAATAGGTCGGTTTTGTTGTCTTAGTGTTTTTCGAGTTGGTTGAGACAGTCTACACATCCATTGGGCTATGGGGTTTGTGTCTTGAATAAAATATGAAATCCAAACCAGAAACGCAAAGGAAAACTTTCACAGGGTGAGATAATATAATCACTGGATTCTTTAGTAGCATCAATGAGAAATAGCAGAAAAGATGAGAAAGACAATTACAACAAAGAAGCAATTAAGAATTTCTTTATTGTAAAATGAGAAGATAAACACTTAAATATTTTGAGTCAGAAACAGGGTATACGAGATAAATCCTGCATCTTTCATTACTTCTAAAGATTAGATTTAGAAAACATTATGATAACAAAGTGAGAATAACATTTAACTTAGAAAGAACAACATCACCAGTGAATACACGCAAGAATCCTGTAAAAGTGCCTCTTTGTATTAATGGAAGATCTCTTCAAAAATATTACAGTCTGATAGCTTGCTGGGTGTGAATATCGACAACCCTCAATACTTCGAAAGATGAAGTATTTATAACTCAACATTACAAACGATCCTGTCATTAATGACCAGGACGTGCTAAATCTATTTTTAGCCTAACTAACTTAACAAATTTCATAAATCTAGGAACTGCTTGATGATGTGGTGTAACTGCATGTTGATTTCTGGGTGGGCCATTAATGAAGCCTCTGCACGACCTCATCTAACTGGACAAATGACTRGGCTGGGACAACTCATMTRCTACTCGATCAGATCACAGAGTTCCTCCCATCAAAGATGACTGGGCACGTTGACTTTGAGTAGCCTTCGATACACTTCGTCCATTTCTGTGTACTTGGCGAAGGTAGGTTTGGTGACGAAGATGTATCGAATCTCATGTTGAATACTGATGTCCCACTGAAGTGCATCTAGAAATGCCTTGTCAATGATGTTGCCTTGAATTCCTGCAAACTTTGAACTGTCCTTAGCCACATCGTCCAGAATCTTCTTGTAGTCTAGGAGTGTCATCAATTTGTCATTGATTACCTTCAGACCAGGAAGATCTTTCTTCTGTAGAGCCTCAATCTTACTAAAGAATCTTTGTACCCCTAGTTCCATGGCCTGAACCTTTTCTTCTAGCTGAAGCATTAATCCTCTCTTGGTCAAAACTCTTTTGACCTCAAGGATGGTCTCTGTTATGTCTTCAATTTTCAGCTCTTCCAGCTCCTCCCTGGTCTTAGAATTTAGGAACTTGATGATCTCATTCGCCTGTGTTGGCATCTCTCCCAATTCTGATCTGATCTTCTCAATGGCTTGTTTGCTTCTCTGCACCAATTCATTCTGCTCAAACATGATCTGTATCATGGGCCATATCTCGTTCATGGACTTGGTGATGTCTGTCCATACACTTTCTTTAACCTCGGCCAAAGTTTTTTCTGCCACTGCTTGCTTCCGGAGTTGTTGTAACTCTTGTTTGAGTTAATCTGTCACCTGCTTTTTCTTGGAGAGGTTGATCTGAAAGGAAGATTTGAGTTCCTGAAGGTTCTCAATCTCCTTTTTGACCCTGCTGATCTTTGTTTCCTGCGGGTTCATCTTTTCCATAGACTTAGCCAGGTCGGCTGTCTTTTCCAGGGATGTCAATGGAGTAGCGGATGGGACTTTTGTCATTGATGTTGTGCTCACTCCCGAAATTGGAATGGCACTCAATGGAATGACTTCCATTGGCTTCAGTTGTTCTTTCTCTTTTACTAGCTTCTCCATCTCAGCTTCCATTTCCTTTAGCTGTGCATTCTGCTCCATGAGTAGCTTGAGCATTTCATCTTTCTCTCCTTCTTTCTCTGTTATTTCCTTCGCCTGCGAATCCTCTGTGGGTGGGAGTTTCAATTGTTTCCTTAAGGAATCTATGTCATCATTCTTCTTTTTAATCATCTCCTCGGTTGCTTTAACATTCGACGGATCGTAGCCGATCTTGAGGACCAGTTCCTCCAAAGTCTTGATCCTATTGTCCTTGGCAAAGGACGATATCTTTTCTAACTTCAATTGTGTTTGAACGTTGTTCAGGGACACTTGCAATTTGGACGCAGTAGTGGAAGCATGCGCCAGCGTATAAAATACCATTTCCCCTCTCTGTTTGTGCAGATCCATCTGATCGGCCGGATGCACATCCTTCGTCTAGAATTCGAAGGTGGCCCTTTTGTAATCAGTGATCACCTTTGGATCTGGCACCTGTGCCTGGAGGAATTCCATATGCATTATGCCCTTCTCGATGTCGAATGTCGATAGCAGCCTATGTTGTGCAGTCGACGTCTGCTTCCAGAACTGGGCGCAAGTGTTGTTGGTCAGGGTCTGGTTTCTTTTCTTGATCAACTCATATTTTTCAAAGATACTCAGCTTCGGCCCTACCTTTCCTGGTTGGGTGGTCGATAGAGAATCTATATATTTCTTCGAAAATGTTGAGGTTATGACACGCTGGAGGCTTGCATCGAGGGGTGGTCTATCAACCTTGGTCACTGTAGTAGATGGGGCTTCTTTTTCTCCGGTCGGGCCAGGAACTGAAATAGTCTTAGGCCTCTTGGTATGCAGCTGGAATTCTTCTGATGATACCTCAGTACAGGCGGAGATAAATCTTGCCTAGGCCTTTTCTCTTTCGGGACCTGTGGCGTGGTTGTTTGTGATACAGTGGTCGGGGAATCCTATTGTTCTACTTTGACCAATGTGTTAGGCTCCCATACTGTCTGGTTTGAAAATTTCTCAACTTCAAGCCTAGATTCATGGACATATGGGATGTTCTTGTTTTTCATCCTCATCTCGGAGATGATCCCACATGGATCGTAATGCCATGGGAAACTCATGAAGAACTTCATTTCCTTCAGCAGCTTGTCTGCTTCTTCCCCAGCGCCACGATTGTTGCAGATGAAGGAGTCAATCTGCCCTTTGATTCTGAGTTGTTGCTTTTTCTTCAGTGACACAAAATGGATATCATCGGAAATTATTATCTACTTTATATATTCCAAAGAAAAAATTATGGCAGGCAGGTACTTGGGCAGCTTATACGGTGCCAACTCGCACCTGTATACTCTGATCTCAGTGTAATCTTGGTACAAATACCAATCCCCCGTCTTGGTGTGATCCGAAAGATGCAGGATCCTCTTAACTTCATCATTTATCCGAGGCTCGGGCCTGCCGCTAAGCATACTCACCACTGGGTGGTAGAATTGATCGATGAACTCCTTGAAACTGAAATCTGTGGAGTTGTTCTTGAGCAAGGAGGTCCATGCGATCACTGCCTGGGGTCTACCATCTCCATCCATCTTCTGCATAGAAAAGACAAATTTGTCCGCTTGGAAGAAAACGAACAAATATGCCAATATGGAAGAGTACCGGAACATGCCCTCCGTGGCGAAATTAACAAACTGTTCGTGAATATTATTCGCCAGAAACGTGTTGAAGTCGAACTGGGTAGTGGGCTTCTCATCGGTAGAGAAGATGGATAAAAATCCCAGAATGGGTTCATCTACCCACTAATCTGAATAGTATCCCATCAAGGCGCACAGGGACGAGATGATCTGGTTTCCTTTGTTCGAAAAGATTGAAGAAGGATAAGGGGGATTTGTGGAGGGAAATTGAGCAGATGGTGGGAGGAAAAGCTCAAATATTTGAGCTCTTTGGAGGAAGGTCATCTTCTGGTATAATTCTGTGAGAATTTCCAGGTTGAATGGTGATGCAGAGTCAGCTCGGGGGACTTGTATCATTTGGTCGATGGATTCGGGCGTGATGAGGAACAGAATCTGTCCAGATGAGGAAACGACGGCTCGTTGCTCGGGAATGTAGTGGGCTTGGCACTTGAGAGCGAACTCTAGAAAAGGGTGAATCTGAGGGAAGAGGTAAAGGGGTAAGTTGGACTCCCATAGTCCAATTTCGTCACTCTGGTCCAGAAAAACTTCCTTGAGCCACAACTGAAGGTCTGCGAAATCAAAATCGCACTTTGTATCTGCAATTAAGCGGTCTTTGTCGACCAATGGGATCCTGTCAAGGTCGACAGGAGGCGGGAGAAACGGATTCTCCTCTCCTTCTGCTTGTTTGGACTTTGGCGCCATTACTGCAACAGTACCTGCAAGAAAAACAAAGTTAGCGGGGATGACTGTGGATGGTGGCAGCTCACTGGGACGGAGGAGAAAACGGTGTAAATTTCTCTGGTGCGATGAGTGGGTAAATGGTGAAAATAGGAAGAGTGAGGGTAGTTTTGAGTAAACGGGTGTTCGTTGGGCGCGGGAGATAGGTCAGTTGGTTAACGGATAGGTTATCCAGTAATAAATGGCCAACGGATCACTTAGAGTGTGAGATAGCGGGTGACGGTGACTGAGGGATACAGATGGGTGACGTGGCGGCTATCGATTGGGGTAAAGATCACGGTGAGGGGGCTTGCCACGAGCGAATGGGGGGGAAGGACTGACAGAAGTTATGGGACGTGACTATTTCGGGAAAGGTGGATGATGACATCAGGAGATGACGAAGGTATGTCAGTCCGTAGGAGGCGATGGGACTCGGGACCGGTAGATCGATGCCACGTATAGACAGGGGCCCGCCAGAGGAAAGATTCCATTCCGGACCCCCCCCCCCTCAGTTAAAAGCAGATCATTCGGGGGGGTTCGAAAATCACCTTCAGTCGTTGATCTGTGCGCTTGCTTCTTGGCCCCAGATCTGTGCGCGTTGTTTATCACACATTTCGCCCCCCCCCCCTCCATTAAAGGCAGAATGGACGGGGGGGTCCGGAATCCAATACTGGTCGTAGATCTGCGTGCTTAAACCTGAGCCGTCCAAATGCGCGTGGGTCTTATCATCAATNCCCCCCCCCCCCCCTCAGTTAAAGATAGAACGGTCGAGGGGGTCCGGAATGATCTGTCCACCGTAGATCTGGGCGCAATCATCTGGACCATTGATATATGAACGGAGCATAAGCGAGGGCGCAAAAAATACATGCGTCGAGAAACTTAGGATAAGTGCTTTTCACGGGTTTTCTCCAAGGCTTTTCATGTCAACACCACCAAGGGGTTAGTCAAAAACCTTTTAGGTATCAAAATCATGATGCAACATCGATCATCAAGCTGGTTTTATTGAAGTAAGGACACTAGCCTATATTCTAACCTAGTTTCATATGACAATTAACCCAGATTAGACTGTTGGGTTAAGAACTTTCTCTACCCTGGGGCTATCTGACCAAGATTATACAGTTTGGCCAAATTTATTCACTAATCTAACCTAGATACTTTGTCTAAGATTAAATTGTTTATCCAAACTCATTCACTAATCCTATCTACATCAATTTAAAAAGAACTTGGTCATGCTTGAAAGGTATGGACCAAGTTACTATTATTGCATGGGGCTTTTATTGAAATTCTTTTATGCCCTCTTTTCTTTATTTTTTCTTTTTCTTTCTTTTTTCTTTTGTCTTTTTCTTTCCTTTTTTCTTTTTCTTTTTTCTTTTCTTTTTCAAATTATTTGCAGAATGAAAAATCATTTGTCAACAAACACTAAAGACAGATAATATTCCAGTCACCAGTTGATCCTATAACTTATAGGGTGATAACAGGTTCACATCAAAATTTGTGAGGAGGTTACTGTTCGGGGAATCTCACTTCGGGAGAATTGACAACTTGAAAGTTGAATTACCCAAAGCCCGAAATCCGAAATGAATAAGGACCATCGGATCTGGAAAAAATGCGATGATCGTTCGATCAGGGAGAACCATGTCAGCAAACCACGTCTACAAGGACATGTGGCAGACCAAGTTGGCAGACCACGTCAACAAGGACACATGACACGTCATCAAGTGACGTAAGTAAGTTACGTCACTCCAAGAGTTTTACTTCGAGATTTTTACCACTAGCACTTGTCCAAAGTCCCGAAGTCCTGAATGCCAAAGTCCCTAAGTGGACACAAAACGTCCGATCTAAAGATTACTTTGGGAGCATTCTCAACCGTCGATCTACTACAATGGAAGGATAGTGTAAGTGAGAGTATTAACTGACAGAAAGCAGTCTCCAACACTTATGACTTACTCAACAGGTGATCACTCCGAAGGAAAATGGCGCAGCGATTAGCCTAAAGTCCCGAAGTCCCGAACTCCGAAGCCCCGAGGGCTGAAGAAGATCCAGGTCGTCGATTGTCAAAAGGACGTGTGGCCGAAATCTGTGCAGTTCAGGGAAAAACACTCTGGGAGATAGTGAAGGAAGCGAAGTTGAGATTTGAAATCCTCGAAGCCCGAAGAGCCGAGGACCGTCGATCTGTACGAGGACACACGTCAACAGATCGTGAACTCCATGTAGGAAAGAAGAGCGTGAAAGCGTCAAAGCCCCGAAGTGAATCTCGACCATTGATTAAGAAGGGTGCCAAGGGTTGTCGATCTAGTCTTGGTAGAAAGTGTCGAAGTCCCGAAGCAAACTAGAGCCGTTGATTTGAGGAGGACACGTGGCAGGAATCTGTGGACTCCGGCTAAAAGCGTTCTGGGAGAGAGTGAAGGTTGAGAATTGAAATCGCCGAAGCCCGAAGTAGCGAAGCAGATCTCGACCGTTGATCGAGAAAAGGGACACGCGTCAGTGGATTGTCAACTCCAGAAGATTGACGTACAGAGGAACGCAGGGTTTGAGAGTTGAAACTCCTGAAGCCCGGATCACGAAATAAGTCGTAACCGTTGATTTGGAAGGGAGTTATGTGTCAATAGATCATGGAGATCTGGGATCATGTGTGGAAGGAGGAAAGGAGGCAGATAACAGTTGTTGATTGAGAGGCATCACCAAGGGATTGGAGATCAACAGTCGTGCTTAATTACGGGGTCAGAACATGCTCGGGTCTTAGTATCGCCAAAGGCATACATGGAGCTCTGTAGCGAATTGCAGGGCAAAAAGCAAGTTGCCCTCAAACCTCCTTTGATCGCACCCACAATCGCATGGGCACGTGATAACATCGTCCAAGGTCACATCAGCGGAAAATAGGGGAAGGAGCTAGCATTGCTAGGCTCCACATCGGAGGTTACGCATTGAAAAGTCAAAAAGGCCTCTGCATGGATAATCCAACAGCGTTGATCAAACAGAATCTGATCAAAGGGTTGTTGTTTCACTTCGTGGTTTCTTGATCAGTTATGATTCAGTTACACTAACTGAATCGTTTTTCTTGAGCGTTGGAATCATGATTCCCGAGCATTTTTTAGATTCCTGACTTGAGCGTTAGAGATGCGGAGTGTAACGGGTGATGAGAGAAGGAATAAAAGTAAAATGTCGTGACAGAGAGAAGTTGTTGTTTTCTTTGTAAAAAAAGTTGGATAGTTATTCACGCATGCAGAAGGTAGCCAAGCGTATGTGTGAAAGTGCAGAGGGGAGGCATAGTGCATAGAACAAACATGGTGCACAGAGCATAAAACACAGAAGAACAGAAAGCGCAAGAAGATGTGAGCAGGAAGACATTGATGCAGGCAGAGCAGAGCAGTGTAGCAGAACAGTGATGAGACTGGTAAGCTATTGATAAATACTGTAGCACTGTAATAAATTTCAAAAAGAAAAGATTTATATCTCAGGGTGGTAGGGTGGTGCTAGGGAGGATTGTTGTCCTCAGAGTTTCAAGTGGGTGCTTGAACATAGGGAGTTGTAGCTTCCATCTGGTTACAGCCAGAAAAACCAGGGTGGTAGGGTGGTGCAAGGGAGAACCATTGTTCTCTGTTATACAGGTTGGTGCTTGTGTGACTGGAAGTTGGTGCTTCCATCCAGTTGGCGCTGGAACACTCAGGGAGTTGGTGCTTCCTTCTAATGGGTGCTAGAGAAACCAGGGATTTGGTGCTCCCAGCAAGTTGCAGCTTGTAAAACAAAGGTGGTAGCCTCACAAAGAGTTGGTGCTCATAACAATGATAATGTACAGAAAATAAAGACTACTTATCATATTAAGAAGAAGAGGTTTTCTCCCTTTATGGGTTTCCTCTGGAATATTTGTCTATGTATACTTCATGTGTGTGATTGATGTTGAATACTCTATTGCTTACTTCCCTGAATTATTGTGATCATCATTGAGTGTTCTATAATGAGTTTAAAATGGGTATAATTGTTTAAGCACAGTAACAATTGATTCACGCCCCCCACCCCTCCTTCCCCCTCTCAGTGGTCTAACAAAGTCCTCCTTCAATATTATTGCATAAGTGGGTGCCAAACACAAAATTGAGCCTTTAATATTTCCTCCAACCTTTCTTCGAATCCAACTTCGACGAGTACTTTCACAAGTAGAATCTAGGTGGTTCTAGACAAGGTAGTTGTAGGCGGTGTGAATGTGTTGTCTCTTTCGCTTGGTGGCAGGCTTGAGCCTCATTACAGAGATAGTATTTTGCTCGACACCTTTGGAGCCATGGAAAAACAATGTTGTGTTGTGCTATGTCGAGAATGGTGGATCGGATATGATTATTCTTTCTAACATAGCACCGTGGATAGCTACAATCATGGAAGGACTCTCGATACGGACTTCACTAGCGTTTCTCTTTACCATGACTATTGTGGATTACCATCAGGTAAATAGGTTCCTTTGGTATATTTTTTATCGAACAAGAGTATCGGTGGAAAAAGTCCAACTAATTTGTATGCTTCGATTGTAGAAGAGAAGTGATAGCATGAACACAGTTGCACATAACAGAGAGGGTGTGAACATGAAGATAGGCAGACCGAAGGAGAGAATATTTCCAAGAGCGAGTGAAGCCCTAACACATGTGAACGACCATGCATGTAGAGAATGTCAGCGGGGCTAATGCAAATGAGTATAGACTAATGCATATGGGCACAAGGAATCAATAAAAGGGATTTTCTTGCATAGGGACATGCAACAAAGATGACAGAGAGACATTTCTTTCTACACACGGGAATGGAATGCCAAGGGGAGAGAATCATGGAGTTAGAATAAATCTATGATACCACTGACATGCCAGGGCAGAAATTGTAACTCCACACTTGATGATTTGCATTAACATGAGAGGTTCATAAATACAATATAGAATGACCTTTGAGTGACTCTTCCTATCACCTACGACTCTTCACATTCCTATTATTTACAATTTACCATAATCCAAGGATTAGGTATTCAACATATATATACATACAAACATACACACACGAATATACATATATAGGGGTATATATGTATGTAATACACACACATATAATATGTGTGTATACATGCATATATACATACATACATATATACATATGTGTGTGTATACATATATACACACACACATGTGTGTACATACATACATATGTGTGTATATAATATTATTTTAATAATGTTACATATATATNNNAACAAAATCATTTTCCACACAACATCTTTGTAATCTCATCACTCTCATGCGCATAGAGATAGAGGAGAGTAGACTCACCCCCCCATTGCTCGATAGAGAATGAGGAGAGAAGACCCACCCCCATAGCTCGATAGAGATAGAGGAAATCATACCCCATAGCTTGATAGAGATAGAGGAGCAAGGCAATAAAGGAGTAGGAAACCTTGAAACCTAACAGATAGAAGCAAGAAGAAGAGACAAAAGCAACAATGTCTCTTAAATCTATGAGACATTATTGGTTTTTTATGGATTTCATGAGCTTACTTTGTATTGTATGCTCATGATCTTAGTTACATGTAAATTTGATGTATTCATTTATGTTAGAATAAATGGCCAACATTATCCTAGTCATGACTTTTTTTATTTATGAACTCATCGTTTAACCTCTATTTATGCAGGGAAAGGAAAGCGATTGTACAAAAGATTTTGTGTGTGGGGATTTGGTGGTTCACACTTTACAAAAATGCTAAGGAATATTGTATGGCATGCGATGTATGTCAAAGAGTGAGAAAGCCATCCATGAGGAATGAAATGTCTTTAAACCCATAGGTTACCTTGCAAGTATTTGATAAATGGACCATAGACTTTGTGGGGCCAATCAACCCACAAGCCAGAAGATCGAGAGCAAGGTACATAATCACTGCAACGGAGTATTTGACAAGATGGTCAGAAGCAGCACCAGTCACAAACTGCTTCGCGATTTTTGTTTAAGAATGTAGTCACACGATTTGGATGTGTGCGCATATTACTCAGTGATCAAGGAACACACTTCCCAAATAAGACAATTGCAGCATTGACCAAGGAGTTTCAAATTCATCATAAGATTACATCGTATCATCCTCAGGCTAATGGAACAGTGGACGCTTTCAATAAAATCTTGGAGAATGTTTTGACAAAGATCTACAACGTAGGGAGAGATGATTGGGACTTAAGAGTTCCTGCAGTTTTATGGGCCTACGGGACAACAAACAAAAAGTTGACAGGGCAGACACATTTCAGGTTGGTCTATGGGAAAGAAGCAATGATGTCAATGGAGTTTATTCTACCTAGCCTACACATTGTAGTGATCACTGATCTTTCAGACTCTAGCGCGATTGTCACAGTTGGTACAACTTGAGGAAGATCAGTTTGTCGCAGATTTCCATTAGCAAGTCCAGAAGGCCAGAGAGAAGGCATGGCATGATAGACACATTAAACAGAAAAAGTTTCAAGTGGGAGACTAGGTATTACTCTATGACAACAAGTTCATGTAGCGTCCAAGAAAGTTTAGATTGCACTGGTTAGAACAATATGTGATTCAGCATGTAACAGAGATAGGTGTCGCATAGTTGGAAACCCTGAATGGCGAGGTCCTTGAAGGAATGATAAATGGAAGTCGGTTGAAACTTTACAAAAAAACATATAAAAAGTAGAACAAAGAAAAAAAACATATAAAAAGTAGAAAAATGAAGAAAATCAAATAAGTAGGAAAAATATTATAGAGTACAAAGGCAAAAGAACTTGAGCAGAATGAATGATTATAGCACATCAAGATGGAGCTGCGCTAATTAAGAAAATATTACATAGAATAAAAATATTGTAAAGCAAACAGATGCAAAAGCAAGAACAGTGGCATAGTTTGGCACTGACAAGACCATTAGAAGCATTAAAGCACGAAAATGACGACGACAAAGTGGAAATGACAGGACATAAAGATGTTGTATAAGTCTTAAGTGGTAGAAACTGTCGGAAACCACGACAAACTGGCAGTACGAGGAAAACATCACACGATGGATTTGGTAATAAAGCCACATTTATGTAACCATTCATCAACCTCATCATGTGAAGGAGTCAGCGGGAGGTGCGCACAAGAAGACCAAAGTGCACAAGGTACCCCTAGTTTATAATTTGACCAATGACAACATGGACCGAATCGGCTACCAAGTACAGGACACGGCAGAGGAAGTCATTAACGAAGCGACGAGGAAACAAGCAGAGTAGCGCCAGAAGGTGCAAGATCGGTTAGTAACACTACAACAACTCTTGGAAGCAGCCAGAATAACAACAGAGCGCAGGTCAAAGGGAGGAACGTTCACAATTCTGTGGGAGGAAGCAGAGATTGCTCGTCCAGTCTTAACCAAGTTAGCAACTGGGCACAAAACACTACAAATTGAAACGGACGTAATTGAGTTCCCAACGACAAAACTACAAGAACAGATGAAGGCGCTAAGCCCTCTACACATAGTGGTGTCACGGATGCTTATACACAATATTACAAGGTTTGCAAATAGGCACATTGCATGAGATTAGGCTCCGAGGAGATGAAGCACACCAGGAACTGACCAAAGTATAGGATGAAAGGGCTCAATTGCAGCAACAATATGAAATTGTTCTACAACAAAAGAGCACAGTGGAAGAGCAAGTGGAAGGAGTAAGGAAGGAAAAGAATGAGGTTGAGGCAAGAGCCAGAAAAGCTTTAAAGGAAAAGGACGAAGCCGAGAGTATGGTGCAAAAGACACAAGCAGCAGTACAAAAGTTGTACAAGGAAATGTCAGAGGTCCCGCTAGTAGTAGAGGCTACTATGGAAAAGTAGGTATTGAAGATTGGCAAAGTCAATAAGGCTTTCGATCTAACATTGAAGACCTACAGTTGTGAAGTATGTCGGGAACACCACTGGAGGAACGAGCAGGTAGAGAAAGAACGGCGATGACAATCGTCACAGGGATCAAGAAGGTGGAAGAAGAGTGCGCAAAACTTTGTGAGGAGAGCAAGCAAATCTAGACAGACTTGGTAGAAGATCCAAAGATGAAGGTTGTGGAGGCCAAATTAAGAGAAGCGCATGAAAAGGCCCAGCAAGCTTCAGAGAGAATAAACACACTTCCACGAGTTGAACGTATGACAGTCATTTTGGCACAGAGGCAATCATACATGGAAGTTGAAAAGATGAGGGATAGGCAAAAGATCCTTCAATAGTGCTTAGGACCGTTCTAGGAAGAAGCATTGAGGGTGATAGATGAACTGGCCATTGCACAGGGCAAGGTGAAACAAGCAACCCATGAAGCAGAAGAAAAACTTACAACCTTGACTGTGGAGAGGGTTGAAGAGATTGTGGAAATAGAGACAACAATAATAAAAGAAGTTGTGGTAGCTAAAGAAGCCTCCAAAAAGTTTATCCAAAGATGGAGGAGCACACAAGCAGCCTAAGTGACTCAAAACGAGCCACAGGTGAGTGTTGGAGACCTATTGGATAGGCATTTTGGGAATAATACACATAAAAATACCAAGTATAGAAAATGTGGGCAAAAAAAGGAAGACTCGGGAGTGCACAATTGAGGCACAGCGAGAAGTATAGTGTGCAGAGAGAAGAAGAAAGCTGGTGAAAAGGAAGAATGACCGCCCGACGCGCTAAAGATAGAAGGACACACAAAAGAAGGAAGAACAGCAGTGAAAGTGCAAAAGCAACATGCAGAAAAATAAGAAAAGCAGCCCGAACAACAAGTTATCCTACATTGTAATAGGGTTTTGAGATAAACAAAGTAGGGTTTTAAGACCTAGAATTTATGTATAAATATGTAATGGATTGGGAGAATAGGGGTTTTTCTCAAGTAGTATTGTGGAGTATGTTCTAACCTGTCAAGAGTTCCTGTCAATCAGATGAGTGATAGGATAGGCTAAGAGGAAAAGAGCCTGTGTCCGAATGCTAAGGAGATGATGCAGAGAGAGAGTATGGCTTGCACTACAGAGCGGCTAGGCTAGGAGAAGGAAAAGATAATCACGATATATCTTTGTATGCGTAGTGCGCAAGCCTGAGACAATTACCAAAAACATAATAAAGAAGTCGGTCGTTGTAAACGTAGCCCAAAGTTGGGTGAACCATGTTAACCACTGAGTTGAATATCTTTTGTGTGATTGTTCATGGATTATGTTTGGATGGATATTAAATTAGAATTGTCTTATGTGTTATCATTGCTCAATAGTTACAACTGTTACAGTAATGGGTTTATGTTGTAATCTGGAATAAAATGGTATGAATCTGAATTCACGAAGTAGCTAACGAAGAACAAAGACAGAACAACGTGCATAGAACCAATAAGAAAGAATTAATAGAATGATCACCTCTCATTCCCTCACTACTGCATAAACCTGGCTCCTGCAGTCCCAATAGATACCTCAGGTGAGACTTCATCTGCATGCAGGTGATGCCAAAAGGGTCGATGTCTGAAGGATTTTGTTGGTCAAGATAACTTGAACCTAGGGTCTTACAACCGCACGCAGCGCCAACACCAATGCATTAAAAAACTAGAAAACCATGGCCCCATCCTCTAGCACTTTTATTAACGAAGACGAGATTGTTAGAATTAAACCAACTTCTCGTGACACACTATAACAAAGCAACATCTTGAGCATAAATTCCAACTATATCTAAGAGGACACAAGCCCCAACAAAGATGGCCTGGTTGCAAAACGCTATTGTTCCCCATGGGTGATAACATATCCTCTGGGCAGTCCATTTTCACTGTCATTAATACCATGAGTCACATCATACACTAACTTCCCCTACTTTCTTTGCATTGACCTAGGGCACAAATTTAAGAAGTTCAATACTATCAAATTAGATGCATAAGCATGAAATCACTTTTCAAAATGGTTCCAATGAAGCAAATCAAAAGTGAAATATCAAAAGGGAGAGCATCAATGGAAATCTCTTTAATCTCCCTGGTAAATGAATCAGCTTTAAAACAGAGCATCAATGGAAATCCCTTTAATCTCCCTGGTAAATGAATCAGCTTTAAAACTAACGGAATTCACGTGAAACTTTTCTATATGCAACATACTCGATTGTTTTTTGAGTAACTTAGTTTCCCACAGATCACAATTCCTTCGTATATGCCGACATAATAGCTAGCCTGTTCGGTAAAAAGTAGAAGGCATATTAGTCATGTCATATTGATTATGAATACCATTAGGTACAAATGTAGTGCCAACAACCTTGAGAAAAGTTTGAACTATTTTTTTTTAATCAAATTTTGTATGAATGGGAACATCATGTTCAGAAGCATAATCCACTACTAGGACAGTATAACGTAAATCGCGTACTCTACTAGTGGTTAGATAATTAAGTAACAAGAAAGCAAACAAATAA
>ML788127.1:134778-156436 GCA_009831015.1 Picea engelmannii | reverse complement strand
AATCCTGCTGGCCAAATTTCATCCCTTCTCCCAAGCATCATTTTTCACTAATACCTCCATCTCATTCTTATCTGTGATAGGGTCAAACTGCCAAAATTCACACTGAGTTTGAGCATGTCGAGTAGATCTTTCAAACTAGCCAGTCTCCCACTCTCTAATTCAATGTCTACTAAAATCCCTAAGCTATCTCTGGTTTCAAAAGAGAATAAAGGCATGCGCAAATATTCAGAGTTCATCATATTCAGAGCTCTCCAATAGTCAAATATCTTTCAGAACAGATCCTAATAAGCTCATATGCAATAGAAACCTAACTCGGAGCATTCCAATTGTCAAAAACCTTCCAAATTGGATCCCAATAAGCTCATCCACAATCAAAAACTAATTCTACTACATGAGACATCCCACATGAGACGTAGCATCACATACCATGGAAATGAACCTGAGAACTATATATAAATCAAAAGGAATTGTACAGCCTCAGTGGGCCTTACGGTTAAGAACATGGGTTTTCTCCTCAGAGGACACACGTTCAATTCTGTAGGGGGTTAGGGTATGTAAATGTGAGCAAGCTGTTGTTTGCAGATATTAGTGTGGGGCTGGCAAGATACCAGCACTCTCATTCTTGCTTATGGCCTAAAGAGTGGGACAATTTGTATTTTCTGGGCAGACCCCAATGCCCAAAATTTTCTGCAGAAAAAAAAAATCAAAAGGGACCAAAGCAGAAGTTATAAAAATAGAGATTGTTTACACTGGCAGATCAAGTATTTCTCAAATGAAAACTCACCTATAGAGGCTAAATTTTAATCATCTAGGATCATTTTTTGCTGAAGTTACTTATTTGGGTGCAATTTCTTTGATGAAAGTAATCCTTTTGAGAATAACTTTTAGACTCGAGTTAAACGTGTTCATTTGGGACCATTCTTCTCCACAAGCTCAATACTGAAGCTTAGACTACCAAGACAAATTTAACCACCATAAAAGTTTTAAAAGAGAAGTATTTACATGCAATACCATACCTACAATCCACGGAACAAAAAGTATTTGATATGAACCTCTGTCGCATTCCTCTACTCTTTGCTGAATTTGGATTTGAATTTCAATGTTTTAACTTTTTTCTGCTCTTTGTCAGATTTGTCTTCAAATTTCGGTGTTTAAATTTGGAGGAATCTACAAGACCTTGATCAAATTTGGCCCTCAAAATTTTGGTTATGCTATAAACTATCAGGTTATATAGAAGGGAGAAACACATGATTTAAATTTTTTTGATCTTTCTATTGGTGAAATTATTGTCAAGGTTACTTTTTAAAATTGCCAATGTATAGCTTTTAAAATTAAAAATTCACCAATTTGCTATTTTTTGCCCATAAAAATTTCCCTGCCTTTCAGCCTGTGCAGTATGGGGCAAGCAGACAAGGCCATGTGCAAGTCCTCTGTGGATTTGAAGGGCAAAGATACCCCTCAGATGCAGCTGCTTGGCCAAAAGGATTTGAGTTTAACAGTGGGCATTGCCTGTGATAATGTGAGGGAGTGTTTCCCATATTTTCCTACCAAAGAAAAACAAACTAGAAGGTAGAAGATCCTGAAGCTCTGCAATATGAATTTACTCCCACGACATATTTAGAATCTAGATAATAGAAACTGACACTTACAATATTTATATATACCAGGTATGTACAAGACAGGCAGACTCATTTCTACCCAGTACTTATTGATAGCTGAACATAAAGGTTCTCGCAGGAGAAAGCAGCTGAGTTCTCAAGAGTCAAAACTATATAAGTAATGAATTTCAAAGACTATGAAGGTATAATTATTAATAATGCAACTCATCACATTTATGTTTATAATTTGTAACCATGCATTGTCCTCTATGCCAAGAGGCAAAAGCACCAAAAAAGGCAAGGAGATTACATTAACAAAGGAGCCAATGCCAGGCACTGGTGTATTTGACAACCACTAAATCCTTAATAAGGAAATACATCAAGGAAAGGCATGTAGCCAATTCTTCATGTTGTTGCTATTCGATGGCCACCCTCTGATTCCAGTTTTAAAAGTGTTTATCCACTAACCTAAGAAGTTCATTATCACCAAGTGAAGTACAAGATTACACAAAACAAAATCTGCGAATGCTCTTTCTGGAGGAAGATCCTGTTACACAAATGAGATACTTGTCAATTACAACTAAAATAACACATCACCTAAATAATTTTAAAAAAAATCTAAGCATTATGTATATATTGATATTCAAATGTATTGCCAGAACAGGAGTATCTATAGAACAATTTGTCATTTTATTTATTATAGACAGGGTTGAGAGAACTTTATGAGGCATACCTTGAATTCCCTGTTTTCTTTGTTAACTTGCATCCGCAAACAAACTATAGACAGAAGAAGAAAAGTGTGAACAAAAATTGATCTATTTACACATTTCCATATCAAATAAGTCTGAAAGGTGAAGATTTGAGATAAAACAAGATAATCAGTCTCCAAATCAGTTTAATGCTATTAATAATAAAGTTAACAAGGCCATGCACCTGCAAGCACAGCTGTCCCTGTGCATGATAGAACTCCTGAAAGAAAAGCATTAAATGGAAATGATCCAACTATTGCCATGTACACAACCTGCAATATATATGCTGTGTAATTAATATTCATATAAATAAAAAATATAACACGGTGGAAGAGATCCAGAGCATGCCACGGGAACATGATGTAGTATTAAACACATACAACAAGGATTACCAAGCAAACTACAGACAACATCCCCATCACTCATTGGAGTATAAAATCCCAGAATAAATCAAATTTTTCATATTACACTGACATACAGACTTGACTTTTTCACACTGGTGTTATGGTTCCAATAGAATATGGTAAAAATAGAAGGGTGGAAAATCTCTTCCTTATAATTACTGTTTCACTTTGTGCCTCAAACTGTACCCAAAAGACCAAAGCATGAAGACATATACGGTCATTTTTGCAGATACAGAATGTCAAAAGTCCAATGTAAATGAAAACACAGAGATAACCCTGGAGATTTAATCATTCCACATATGATATGCTACCAATGTTCCACTAAGTTTCCAAGACGTGGGGAAACTCATCCAGGAGACATGGGAAACACCCCCCAAATTTTAGGGAGCATCATGGGGGTTATGGGGGTCCCCTGGCATAGGGGACCACATTGCTAAAATCATTAAAATATAGAAATTTAAAGATATGAAAATATAAATGATACATCTAATTATATTTCATAATGAAAAAGTTTGATGATCTTGAAGAAAATCTAGGTAACATCTAGGAGTAACTGAGTATGCAGGTTTCCATGGTTAGTCATAATGCTACAAATTCTTCTCGATAAAAACTGTGTGGAGTTTTGAAACATCCAACGTTTTGAGTGGACACTCCACCCATCATCAGGGAGTAAATTTAGGAGTGGGTCAGGAGCGCTGAGCGAGACTAGGGTTTAGGCAAGATTTTGTCTAGGGTTTGATTGAGACCTCCATAGCGACCGTTGGAGGAGGGGGTGCCGCTCCCTCCTACCGCAATGCTCTGGCAGGAGAGAGGCGCATTCCTAATGGAAACACACCAGCATTCGCAAATCAGGACAAGGCAAAGGAAAATACATCTGGAGCAGGAGGGGCAGGAAACGCTGATGAGGCTGCAC
Organism: Picea engelmannii; assembly: GCA_009831015.1. NCBI lineage: Eukaryota > Viridiplantae > Streptophyta > Pinopsida > Pinales > Pinaceae > Picea > Picea engelmannii. The sequence continues at coordinate 152,772 of ML788127.1, read as the reverse complement.
AGAGCACTGATAAGGAGCAACACACTCGAGCAACCAGTTCCACACGGTTCTAGCCATTGCATTCTGAGGTAGTGGAAAACCCTAAGTACAGATTACCTCGACGAAAATAGGGGAATACTTACAATACATGCAGGACTATGCTGTCATCAGCAAGTTCATGCAGGACTATGCTGTCATCAGCAAGTTCATGGGCATTTGGCCTACTGAAAAAGCCTTGGTCTGGTGGATCAATACACGCTGGAAACCAAAAGGTCATGTTGATCTGAAACTGGGCTCCAATGGGTTTTTTACAGCAATCTTTCACTAACTTGGAAGATCGGGAAAGAGTTTTTGAAAACGGCCCTTATTTCATTAACTCAGCGGGATTATTATCATTATACCTTCGACATTGGACGGAAAATTCAGCCCAGACATGGAGGACTTCACAGTCGTGCCCGTTTGGATCAGACTATACTCTCTGTCGCAGGAATTCTGGGACGCAGAAATCTTGGAAGGAATTGGAAATGCCTTGGGATCTTTTGTGAAAATTTCGGAAGTAACAAAGCAGGGTCGTTACACTTGCTATGCCCGCATTTGTGTGTATATGAATGTCTCCAAAGCCCTGCCAGAATCAATCTGTCTGACCTATCAAGACACAAGACTGGATCCAAACTATTGATTATGAGCATATTCCCTTCCATTGTCAAAAATGCTATGAACATGGACATCTCTTTCCAGACTGCCTGTTAAACATCCTGCCACCTCAGGCAAAAAATTCTGCACCAAAAGATTCAGAGGATTTTGAGAAGGTCTCTTCAATAAGAAAACCCAATAAAAGACTCATAATGCCCCAAGCTCACAAAGGAGTCAAAACCAGCAACAGCTTTGAGATCTTGTCACAAAACCCTGAAGAGCCTAGCAGCAATGTAGGGGAGGCAAGCCAACAGCAAATGCCAATATCGAATGACTAGGACGCAAACAAGGAACTGGAGGAGCAGATCAAGTGCAGAAAAACAACCTAACACAATACTCCCAAAATAGTCGAACCAGAGGAGAACATGATGCATGATGGGGAAGACCATGGTGAATCAGAAGATCGGGAGAATATGGAACTTGGCGAGCTCGATTTACAGTCCATAGCAACAGCCTGGGAATGGCAAGACCCCAACTCCATCCCAAATCAACAGCTTCAACTTTTAAAAGACGACCTCATTAGAAGCAAAGGGCACCCGAGATCATCACACAAAGGTAAGTCCGTCGTATCCTCCTCCTTAGGGGTCAAAACTAACACTCTCAAGAACAACTCTAAAATATCAAAAGTGGAAAAAAGGTGAGGCAGAAGAAGCAACAAACGGCTCTTACAGGAGCTAGGGAAAATGCTAATAAATTCAGGGCGGATAGCGCTGATTATGGAAAAATTCCCTCCCAATCCCCCTAGTTTCCTCGTGAAGATTGTATCTTGGAATATCAAAGGCCTGAATGGGAAAAGCAAGCACAGGCTTCTTTGAAACAAAATTCTCAAAGAACAACCCTCTATTGCAATGTTGCAAGAAACAAAATGTCATAGCGACCTTGTTTCAAAATTAGCCTCCAGGATTTGGAAAAGCTCCCAAACAATTGCTATAGATGCCAAAGTGTGGCAAGGGGATCAGTGATTTTGAGAAACGCTACAGAAATATCAATAAAGGACTTCTTCTCTACTCCAAGAACTCTAACAGCTAAATTTCAGCTAATTGGCTCAGCAAAGACAAGATTTATCACCAATGTTTATGGCCCTTAAGCAATTGCAGACAAACTCCTCTTTCTAAGCTCCTTACAAGCACTTAGAACAATTATCGGGGACAGCCATTGAATAGTTGGTGGAGACTTTAACATCATTACTTCCCTGGCAGAAAAGCAAGGAGGCATACAAAGATTAGATCACGACTCTCAACACTTCAAGGAAACCATACGACAACTAAAAACGATAGATCTGGAAACAATAAATGGGTTACACACATGGAACAACAGGCGGGGCAGAGACATGCAACAAATGTTGAATAGGGAGCCCCAACGGCATTGGGCACCCCAATGTAAAGATTCCAACAGATTCATCAAATTTCTTCTTAAAAAATGGAATAAAGAGAAATTTGAGGACATCTTAAAGGCAAAGAGAGAACTCGAAGATCAGATGGAGAAAATTCAGCAATCAATGATATTAGAGGGTAGAACAGAATAGTTGATTGCAGAAGAAGCATCAATCCAAATCCAATTAGAGGCCTGAGCCAAGCAAGAAGAGCTTTTATGGAAACAAAAATCCAGAGTGCAATGGCTCAAAATAGGGGAAAAAAACACCAAATTCTTACACAAATACATGATCCAACATCGTCATCATAACAGAATAACAACCATAATGGACAGCCAAGGAAACAAACTCCACAATCATGAAGAAATTGAAAGGGAGCTGGTTCAATACTTCAAAACTCTCCTATCTGAACCGCAACTAGACAGAAAAATTGTCATCCAGAAAAAAACATAAAACATTCCCAAGCTGGTTACTCAAGAACAAAATGATGCCGTCCTCGGGGAGATAACATTACAAGAAGTGGAGCAAGAAGTCATGGAAATGCCCAAAGGAAAATCCCCAGGTCCGGACGGTTTTACCACGGATTTCTTCCAGGCTTGTTGGCCAATCATTAAATAGGATGTCTGGGATCTGGTGGAGGATTCTTGTAGATTTTCCGACATTTTACCTGCTCTTGATGCACCTTTTTAGCCCCAATTCCGAAGGAAAACAATGCGTAAGACCCCAACAAATTTAGACCAATCTTCTTTGCAATGTCGTCTACAAAATCATCACTAAAATCATTGCAAACCATTTCAATCCTCTCCTCCCTAAATTAATCTCTCCTGAGCAAACAAGCTAAGTAGAAGGCAAGCAAATTTTAGATGGCATAATTCTGGCTCATGAAATGATTCACTCACTGAAAACATCCAGAACAACAGGTATGCTCATCAAATTAGATATGTCCAAGGTCTTTGACAAGCTAAGTTGGCAATACATTAAGCAAATTCTTCAGGACTTTAGCTTTTCGAAACTTTGGATTAAATGGATTATGTCCCTCACTACATCAGCTTTCTTCTCTATCCTTATAAAATGCTCACCTTCAGCGACCTTTTCTCCCTCTCGAGGAATTTAGCAAGGGAATTATTTATCCCCCTTTCTCTTTATTTTAATGGCCGGGGGCTTGGGGAGAGCGATTAAGGCAGTAGTGGACAGCAACAAAATTCGAGGCTTGGGACTTTTTGGTGAAGACCTTGCAGCCTCCCACCAGTAGTTCGTTGATGACACAATGCTCATGGTAATTCCAACTGTCCACGAAGCCCACGCCTTCAAGCAAATTCTTTTAGACTTCATGGATGATTCGGGCACTTCTACAAACTGGGGTAAGTCATAAATTTGTTTCTTTAATACTTCTCCTGCTATTCAAATTAACATTTCCAGGATTTTGGACTTTCAAAGAAGCTCCCTTTTGTCCAAATATTTGGGTGTGGCTTTGATGGAAATGCACTCTGCAACTCTACTTGGGAGGACCTCCTCTCAAAGATGGAAAACAAGCTTGCCAATTGGCCCTTTAGATCTCTCAATATGCCAAGCCGACTAGTATTACTCAAATTTGTTCTTCAAGCTATGCCCTTCTACCTATTTTCTGCACTTGCTATCCCCTAATTAATCCTAAAAGCTATCTGAAATCTGCAGTGCTCCTTCCTCTATGGTGGTGCTTGAAAGGAAAGGAAATGGCCCTAGTTGCCAGTGATAAACTTTGGCAACCAAAATCAGCAAGCAGATTGGGGCTGCGAGATCCTGAGATCCTCTGCTCTGCTCTAGGGGCCAAACATGGCGGTGTTGGCTCCACAGCAATGACAACTTATGAAGCAAGGTGTGGAAAAGGAAATACAGCCCAAACATTGACAACCTAGACTTAATACGCATGTGGATGGAATCATGCTAGGGTCTCTGATCTGGAATGTTGCCTGGAATAACAAGCACATAATCCAGAAGCATTGCTTTTGGGAAGTCTGAAATGGGCGCCATGCCTTATTTTGGGACGGTTTTTGGCAGCAACTTCCAGCATGGCATGACCGAGACGACTTACGCGTGCTCAGGGAAACCATGTTAAATCGCAGCAAAATGCAGTATGATCAGTACTGGACCCACTCAAATGCAGAAGACCAATGGAGATCCTGGATGCCCAAAGAACACTGGCTTCCCCTCCCACCTGAAATTGATTGGGAAAGCTCCTGGCAAGAGCTATCTGAAAGGAAGATAAAGGTCCATCATGGCCAAGATAAGCTTCGTTGGGGATACAAGCCAGGGGGCAACTTCAATCTTAAGGAAACCTACTGCCTAACAGCAGGCCAAATAGAGCTTCCAAAGCAAGAATTATGGACAAAAATCTGGAAACAAAACTTATGGCCAAAAATCTCCTTTTTTCTTTGGTTGCTAGTGAGGGGCAAAATCCTTACTTGGGATAATCTAATCCAATGAGGATTCCAAGGGCCTTCATCATGTCCTTTATGTTGTCAAGATGGGGAATCAGCTGAGCATCTTCTCAACACTTGCTCGTTTCCAGCCACCCTATGGGACAAAGGCGCCATCAATTTTAGACTATCAGGCCGTAACAGAACAAACCTAGTTGAGACAATTGTTCATTGGAGATCTGCTACCTACTCCAATCCAATCTTGAACAAAGTTTGGCAACTTTTCCCAGGCTTTTTGCTATGGGAGGTCTGGAAAGAAAGAAATCGCAGAATATTCAAAAATGAATATAAGGAGGAAGGTAAGCTATGGGAAAGGATTAAGCAATGCATCAGAGAAACAATGCTTATCACCTCGTGGACTGAACAGGACCAGAACAAGAAGCTTCCATCTTAAAAACTTTTGATCTCCAACTTAGCAACGCATTCCAGAAGCCGACAAGGAAATCCCCCTCGAGTACCATCCCAGACAGATGGGAACCCCCACCTGTTGGTTTCATCAAGCTAAACTTTGATGGCGCTTCTAAGGGAAACTTGGAGTCAGTAAGCCTTGGAGGGGCCTTCCGAAATGATAAGGGTGAACTATTAAGGATCTATGTTGGCAGCCTGGGTATCGACAGTAACAATGCAGCAGAACTACAAGCCCTGCTAATTCTCTGAATGCTCTGGTCTCTAGTTTTTTTGTTTTCTTATCTTCAAGGCCAATCCTATCAGGCCCTAACTCTATCTAGAAGTCATATCATAGAAAATCTGTCTTTTTGCTTTAGATATTTTGGATACAGTTTATAGTTTAACTCTGCAACTAAGACTATCAAGATCAAGACATTACTGAGTACTCTTCTTCTGCTGGGCTGGTTTCCCCAGTGGCAGGCCAGCAGTTCGGCATATCTATAGTTTTTTTTCTCTGTTAATATAAATCTCTTCTGGCTAGCTTACAAAAAAAAAGATTAATAACAAAAAAAATTAATGAAAAAGTTTGATCAAATAAGGAAACTTAGGTTCATGTTTTAGGTCGTAGGGTTTTCCTTTTTTTTTTACTTTTTAAAATTTTAAATTTTTTCAAGCAAAATTTCAAGGGGAGCCCCAGGCGTCCCAAATTTCAGGGGGAGCCACACGCACGAAACATCCCTCATTTTGTGCGAAATGTTTTACACCACAAATGCTTCACATGGAGTTTCACTGTCCCAGGAGTACATCTCTGTGTCACACTGTTTATTACCAACAGCTACAAAATACACTCCGGAAGGTGTGATCACAAATTTTATGAAAGACAGCCTATAGGGCATGGGTGAACCATCTTAATTGTTTCTCCAAAGATTTCACAGGGAAGATTCTGATAAGGCACATGCAAAAACTACTTCATGTATTCCTGCTAACATGATTTGAGAAAACTAACTGAATAGTATGTTATCAGAAGCAGGAAACGGAATGGTAAATGAGAATGGAACAAGAAAGAGGGCTAGAGGGTTTCAAGGGATAAGAAACGTGACCCCAGTTATCATGCATATAAAATTGATTAGTAATGTACTAATGTAGTGACCACGGGAACGGGATCACAAGAATGAAAATGGGAATGGGAATGGAGTTATAAACAGTTCTCCAGGTCAGGTTTCTGCAAACATAGCAGGCTAGTAAGTAAATCAGAAATACTAGATACAGTAATGAAGATAGGGTTTTGGCTTTGGGAGTTCGTTGGTTGGTTAGAATATAAACAAAGATGAATTCTGCAAACAATGTCCGCCGGTAAATCAAACAGCTGATTTCACTGAAAATATCTACCATCTGGGTAACTTGGAAACAACAAGACACCACTTTTACAGTAATGTCATAATCCAGAAAATCGCTAAAACATATTTTTGCTATAAAGTGATAGACTGTCTTAAGGGCTGCCCATTAAATATTTGTTTTCAATATGAAAAACAAAAGGCAAAATCAAATCTAATAACACAATAAAGGCAGAGGATCTCACCTGCACAACTGCCGTGAGAATGGCGTAGACCACATACAGATCAATAATCTGCAGCACCCATTTCAGTGTCGTATTAATAATAGTGTTCGAGAGTAGACTCTTATACGCCAAATAACAAGGGCTATTGTTAACACACAGCCCTTCACCCTATTTTTTCTTAGAATTCACGCGGATACCCAAAAAAACTAAATAAAAGAATTCGAGGCGTTACCTTAAGTTTGGTGGGAGTTGCAGAATATGCAGATCGAAGTGATGCGATGAGTGCGTGTGCATCCTTGGCTGTTGAGGTTCCCATCCTTGCTTGGATATCTCTGTCTGGCCCCGGTCCTGGCCCTTCATAAAATTGCTTAACTGCTAAGCCTACTGAACATAGTTTTGCAAATTATATATCATCGAAACAATTAAAAATGAGTTAATTAATAAGTGGAGTGGACTGACCTTTGATGAGAATTTTCCTAAATCGTGAGAATTTTCAGCACAATGTGGAATTTTGTTATAACTTTGTTATGAGTTATAGTAATTTTGTTGAAAGTCGTAATATTGGAATTTTAATCATGGAATTTTGTTCATTCATTCGAATTTTAATTATTGAACTTTCTTCTTAAAGGTTTTAGTATTTTAAATTTGGAAAAAATGAGTGGAATTGGGTAACTTTACCTTGTTAGAAGAAGGAAAAAAAAAAAAAAAATTAAGTTGGATTTTTCTACATTTTTTTAAAAGTGGAAAAAAGTCTACAATACTCAGGGCTAGGGCTGCCACCCTAGCTTTAATTGATATAATCTCAAGACTTTTATGTATAGCAATATCATCGTGTACAAACAAGACTGGGCCACTTGAAATAACTTGTTGGTGGTTCACAAGGAGAGAGACTTTCACTCATGTCAAATGTCTCTAGGTGTTGGGGCATGAACATGTTTCCTTACATCCGAGGAAGATAAGTTCTTAGCCAATCAGAAGCAATCTAGGTTATGCCCCAGATCCAAAAGGCATTTACAGCCAGTCACTAGTATCCACTAGATACCCATTGTCTCATCTATTCATCGTTGAGGCTACCAGAAAGGGGCCATGTGGTATCCAGAAGCACCTAGGCTTTAGCTTCATACATGAAGCTTGGATACTAGAACCCCTCTACTTATTAAGTCGTAAAAATAAAAACAAAAACTTCATTTTTTTATTAAAATACACAAGATATACATTTTACAAAAATAAATAAATAAATCTTACAATACCGACAACAATCTTCTCAAGCATATAGCATACCCAATTAAAATTGGCCACGCAAGGCCATCAAATCTAAAGGGTTTAAAGCATCATAATGTCCAAATGAAAAAACAATAAGCATAATAATAACAAGGTTATTCACCGAGAGCATGCAAACTAATCAAGACAATGCAGGAATTAAACCTAGGAGGGTGTTTGTTCTTAGGGAGGAGACCACCATCCTTCAATTGTGAGCTCATGATCGGCCATGATGACCTTTGGTCTCCTGTTGCATTACTGGGGTTCTTTGGGATGCTCTACTTCAAAGATGCCCATAGGAATAGTATGAATTTGTCAAACCATGGTGCCTTTGGAGCTCTTTCTTGGGACTAGCTCCTTCACCTCTCTCAACATTCTCTTATAGCTCATCCTACTCTATGTTGGTGTCATCGATGGCTTGAGGCTCTAGAGTGTGTAGAGTGGGTAGGGAAGTGTCCTTCAAGGTGTACCATGTGCATGGTGCAATGGTCTAGTATTCCATAAGCTCATGCAGGTGGGCTACCTCTATCTCCACCTTCCACACCTACATTTGAATCTACAAAAGCATATGGGGGCATATTAGAGACCCCTCTTTCTAGGTAAAAACATAATTGTACTAAGAATTGGAAAATACTAGTTCATTTTTTGTTTTCCAAAGGTGATATAAAAATATCAATTCTAATCTAGTGCCATGTTGTGTGGGAATCCATGACCAAAGGGAGAGAATCTCTTAGTAGTGTTGCTTTCTAGGTGATATTTGTTAGGAGCGAGGAGTGATAAAGTTTATAGGCCCATGCCCAAGTCAATAAGGTGTATTTACAAATCCAAAACAAGTGCTTCAAGGTTTCATTCTTACCACATAGAGGACATTTAAGGTGCAATATTCCCAAGTGCTTTAGAGATTACCCTATCTGAAGGCCTCCATGAATGAAGGACCAAGCAAAACATGGATTTTTGTGCTCTACGTCCCACTTTTAAATGGATTTCATCCAATAGAACTAGGGTTTCTCCTTCGACTTGATGCTCCATATTATATTAAGCTTGCCCTCAAGCCCAAGCCTATAAGAGAGTCATTTATAGTCATTCATTGGATTATACTTCAAAAAACACTTTCTTTCATTCCATCTCCAATGTTTCCACCACACTTGCAACCTTGGAAGGCCTAGTTTCAAGAAGAGTTTGTGCATCAATGTTTGGACTTTCTCTAGAATTATTATCTTTGTTGGATTGAGCCTAAATTCCATGTTTAAGGTTTCCTAATTTTCCCAATCTCTAGTTTGACTATCATAACGATCCCCTCGGACCCAAATACCATAATTGTACAACCTCTTGGTTGAGAACCATGGGATTTTGGCAAGAAGCGACCCTAAGCACCAGACCACCATAAACAATTGTCATTGTTATAAAACTTGGCTCTAAGAGAGTCACTTTTCCACACCAACTTGAGTTTGATGGCTTCCCAATCTAATTTCCATTGCTTTTAGCTACAAATTAGGTTCCCTTCACCTAGATGGGTGTTGAAGTGCTCAACAAAGTATGTAGAATTAGGTTATTCCATATATTGCACCCATGTGAGGTCCCTGAGGTGATGCAATTTTTTAGCAAGCTCTTCTATGCCTCCTTCCCTTCCACTACACTAATGACTCATTTAGCACAAAGAGTTTGTGCTTGTATATGGGTGGCCAAGATATCCAAACCTCCTTCTCCCTAGGGGTACCATAGAATCTCTAATTAACTCTATGAAAGTCTTTAGCTCCACTAGAGTTGGCTTATAAGATATTTCTTAGGACCTTTTCTAACTTAACATGAATGTCGATAGAAATAATAAAAAACGTTGAATAATATACATGGATAGCAACTCATGCTTTAGTAAATATTTGAAATTGTTTGCAAGGGATAAGGATTTCATAATCCATTTATCAATTTTTTTAAACTCTTAGTAATGTTATTTCCCATAGCTCCTATGGGGAGGCTTTGAATGTGAAGGGGATGCTAAGGAATTTGAACACTTGGCTAGGATGTCACTAGGCCCACCCTTGACCTAACAAGGAATCAAAAATATATTTATGATTACATTGATATCATTGGATCTTGGTCATTTATATCTTCGATCCTAAGTCTTCACAAAAAAATTGCATGCAAACCAAGGTATTATCCAAATTATGTGTTTCTTCAATAGTGGTTAAAAAAGAGACATCTACAAAGTGGTCATTTACTAGTTGTCTGTCATTTGGACCTAGGAGAGGAATACCTTTAAGGATGCCTTATTTTATTCTATCGTGGATGAGATAGTCAGGGCTTCAATAGTGGTAATGTAATGTCCCCAATTTTGATCCTTGGGTTGTATTGAACCAAATTATATGCCAATTGTATATAGGTGAATATAATGACACGAATCAAGTTAGATAAATGACCCCATGTGTAAATGATGTTAATATCTTTTTTGAATTCCTAGTGTGGAGCTCAAGGTCAGGGTCCAACTAGTGAATGCATAGGCATTTACTTTCAATAAATATGCTTTTGATATACCATGAGGTAGACTTGCCATGGTAACTTCGAGACTCTATAAATATTATTTCAAAAATTAAAATAAAGGTCCAAGGCTAACTGCAAAAGAGCATGAAAGGGGCTATGAGTGTACTAAAGGGAAGAGAAAAGGGGGTCCAAGGGGTCGAGAATTAATCCTAAGTTTCCTAAGTCTCATAACCTTAATCTTTTCACCATGTACCTTATTAAATCCCCAACCATTAATCGTTTAATGTAAGGTGGGGAAGCTTGCCTTCCATAGTTATGAGAGCATGGGGAATCAGTAAAAGTTTGGAGAAGTGCTTCATGCAATTTGAATTGACCATTCACATTGGCTCATTAGAGGAGATTAATTCATTGGATCCATCTCTTCAGTCATTCGGGAGGGGGTGTTCTCATGCTATGTTGGAGACTATAATTTGAACCTATAAGTGACAAGTAGAGTTGTGAAAAGGAAAGTTGTGAACCTAAGAAATGAGAGAGATGGAACACTACAAAGGAGAATAAATGCTAGGATGATAGGAAATCATTCTCGTTTTCTTATAGATTGTTTCTCATTGAGGGTTGAAGTGCCACGAGATGACTATGTTGGATTGATCCTAAAGGTAGACAACAGGTTGGACTCCTTCTGCACACACTGAGAATGGTAAAGAGGGAGAATGATTTATTAAGGCATTGTTGAGCAAAGAAAGGAAAGGCCTTCTATTATGCCTAAGGAACTATTTAGAGAAAAGGTATATCCCCGGTGTTGTGTGGGGTAGGAAGAAAGTACCATGGTTGTGTTGGCTAGAAGGTTGCCTAGAGATTTCTATGGTAAATAGTTTGGTTGAGCCTGAGATTAATTGGTTTTGGTGAGTCACTCGAGTGCCTTGGACTAGTTTCCTCAACCCTAGTGGCCTCATTGCTTGGTTTGTGAGTGGCATCCTCAAATAATTGTTTATGGTTGGGTGGAAAATTGCTTGCTGGTAGCCAGTTTCCTTGGACCAACTTGTTCAAATATAAGTGTTCCATGTTTGTAATGAATTCGTGTTTATGATTCTAAAGTTAAGCTTGTTTTTTCTTATGTTTGAATTTGGAATAGAATTCACGAATGCATGATGTTGGATGCTAGCTTTCTTGAAATAGTTAGATGCATGTTTTTTGTGTAATTTGAATGCCTCGTAGTTTATTTGGCTTTAATTTACATTATGCATTTGATATTATGTGTGCATTCGAACTTGAGTGGTGCTAGCCATGTTCAATTCAAAGTATCTTTGTAGGATGGCATGGTCAAAGGCCAAATGATAACATGGAATTGAGTAAAAGTCTGCAAGCCTATTTATTTTCCAAAGTTTGGGCCTTTTGCTAAGTTTGAAGTGTTAACTTCATTTGGTGGCTAGTTTGGCCTCTCTTAATTTGAAGTATTATTTCGAAGTGGGGCTCATAGTCCCTTAGTGTCTTTCAAAGGTTTCTTCTAAGTATGGCCAAAGGGTCATCTTGAAGTTTGGCTTGATGGCCTTTGATTGCTTTATTTCATCGGAGGTTGGGGAGATTTTCGAAGAAGGTTTGATGGCCTATTGAACAGTTTTTTGGAAAGTGGTCAATGGCCTATTAGAAAAGCAGGATTGCAAAACAATAAAATAAAACAAATGCAGAAATAAAACACATAAGACACTATTCCCTGATACAAGAAAAGAGGGTTGCCTTCTAGGGAAAAAAAACCCTAACATAACTTCTACCGTCAGATCTTTGACCTTATAATGAACAGTCCAGATTGACTGCAAAATTATAATATTTTACAAGGCAATTTTTCCCAAAATTTCGCTTCGGGGGCACTACCCCCAAATCCCTTGTTGTGGGGGGGCTCGAAAATTTCTCACCCCCCCCAGACCCCTCTGGCGATAGAAGTGGGGGGGAAAGCCCCCCCATACCCCCTCATTAGGTAATGGAGTCCAAACACAATTGAAACAATACCTCTGAATCAGGAAGATAATCAGGCTACACAACCAACAATCTCCCACTTGGAGACTGATCACAACAAATTCACTATTGTTGTACATGTTGGACTATGATCCACCTTGGACATGTCTCATCTTCACCTTCATGCTTGAAGATCAACTGAAACTGAGCAAGAACTCAGTTTCTCCCTTTTAACTATCTTTGTTAACATGTCTGCACGATTATGGCTAGTATGTATCTTTTCCAACTTCAATTGTCCATCTTCCAAAACAAATCGTATGAAATGGTACCAGAGTTGTATATGCTTGGCCTTGGAATGGAAGGTTGAGTTCTTTGCAAGATGAATGTCACATTGGTTGTCACAATATAACTTGCTATTCTCCTACTTCTTTCCCAATTCCTTCATAAACCTATGTAACCAAATCATCTATTTACTAGCCTCTGTAGTAGCAACATACTTTGTTTATGTTGTTGAAAGTGCAACATCCTTTTGCAGTTTCGAAATCCAACTTACTACAATTCCACCTACATTAAAAACATACACCGTGGTGCTTCTCCTGCTATCTTTATCACCTTTCATATCTTAATCAACATATCCCTGTAGAACAATGTTTGAACCTCCAAAACATAATGCATGAGTAGTATTGCCTCTCAAATAACTAATAATCCACTTTACTGCCTCTCGATGTTCTTTACCTATATTTTTCATATACATGCTCGCAAATCCCATTGCATGTGCAATATCTAGTCTTGTGCACACCATAACATACATAAAGTTGTCAATTGTTGATGACTAAGGGACCCTGGACATGTATTATATATGCTCCTGTGTCTTGGGACACATTTCCTTGGTTAATTTGAAATGGTTGGCCAAAGGTGTACTAATTGGTTTTGCATTTTGCATTCTAAACCTCTCCAACACCTTCTCTATGTACTTACCCTGAGACAATGTCAATTTGTGACTTTTATTGTCTGTTGTTGTTCTCATACCAAGGATTTTCTTTGCAACACCGAAATCCTTCATCGCAAATGAATTAGCTAATTTCCTTTTTAGCACATTTATATCCTGCATGTTAGACCCTGCAACAAGCATGTCATCTACATACAATAGCAAGATAATATAACTTCCACTTTCTACCCTCTTGAAATAAACACAGTGATCATAATGACATCTACTATAACCTCGTTCTATCATAAACCTGTCAAACTTCAAATACCACTACCTTGGAGCTTGCTTTAGGCCATACAAGCTCTTCTTCAATCTGCACACCAAATTCTCCTTTCCTTTGACCTCATACCCCTGTTGTTGTTGCATATAAATATCTTCTTCCAAATCTCCATGGAGAAAAGTTGTTTTTACAATTAACTATTCAAGATGCAAATCTTCTACTGCCACAAGACTTAAAATAGTCCTAATTGAAGTCATTTTAACAACAGGAGAAAATATTTCATCAAAATATATACCTTTCTTTTGTGCAAACCCCTTTACAACAAGTCTAGCCTTGTATTGATTTTTTCCTCCATCTTCTTCCTTCAACCTATAAACCCATTTATTTTGCAATGCTCTTTTTCCTGCAGGCAACTGATCCAAATCCCAAGTTTGGTTATTTACCAAGGAATCTATTTCCTCTTTCATGCCCTGCTTCCACTTCTTTTTAGTGTCTACCTAGATTGCCTCTTCATAACTTTTTGGTTCACTAGAATCAGTTAACAATAAATAATACAATGAAGGAGAGTATCATTCAGGGGGTCTACTTAACTTGGTAGATCTTCTAACAACACTTGCAGGAGTTTGAGGTACATGTTGCTCATGTTGTTGTACATTTTTATTTTTTGGTACATTTGGAATTTCGTTTTCTTTGATTTCATCAAGCAATGTATATTCTGTGTTTTCTTTTTCATGTTTCTTTCCCTGCAACTGATCTCTGTACATGACCTTTTCATTTAATACCACATCTCTACTCCAAATGATTTTATGATTTTCATAATCCCATAAGCGATAACCAAAATCATTAACATCGTATCCAATAAAGGTACACTTNAATTGAAGTCATTTTAACAACAGGAGAAAATATTTCATCAAAATATATACCTTTCTTTTGTGCAAACCCCTTTACAACAAGTCTAGCCTTGTATTGATTTTTTCCTCCATCTTCTTCCTTCAACCTATAAACCCATTTATTTTGCAATGCTCTTTTTCCTGCAGGCAACTGATCCAAATCCCAAGTTTGGTTATTTACCAAGGAATCTATTTCCTCTTTCATGCCCTGCTTCCACTTCTTTTTAGTGTCTACCTAGATTGCCTCTTCATAACTTTTTGGTTCACTAGAATCAGTTAACAATAAATAATACAATGAAGGAGAGTATCATTCAGGGGGTCTACTTAACTTGGTAGATCTTCTAACAACACTTGCAGGAGTTTGAGGTACATGTTGCTCATGTTGTTGTACATTTTTATTTTTTGGTACATTTGGAATTTCGTTTTCTTTGATTTCATCAAGCAATGTATATTCTGTGTTTTCTTTTTCATGTTTCTTTCCCTGCAACTGATCTCTGTACATGACCTTTTCATTTAATACCACATCTCTACTCCAAATGATTTTATGATTTTCATAATCCCATAAGCGATAACCAAAATCATTAACATCGTATCCAATAAAGGTACACTTCTTGGATTTTGCCTCAAGCTTTGTTCTATTTTCTTTATCAATATGGAAAAATGCTTCACAACCGAAAGTCTTCAGAAATGAGTTGTTTTCCTTTTTACCTTTCCATGCCTCCTCTGGAATGCCACCATCCAAGGAGCTTGAAGGCCCTTTGTTTATTAAGTAAACAACATCTTCCCAAAAATGTAAGGGCAACCCAACATGCAATCTCATATTCCTTGCATGTTCCATGATTGTCTTGTTCATCCTTTCTGACGCACCATTTTCTTATGGTGTTCCTGGAACTGTCTTCTCTCTACAAATCCCATGGTATGAACAATAACTATCAAACTCCTTGTTGTAGTATTCACCTACATTGTTTGATCTGAGACACTTCAACCTTTTTCCTGTCTCATTCTCGACCAAAGCTTTCCATTTCTTAAAAGTGTCAAAAACATCATATTTTTGTCAAATGCAATAAACCCAAATTTTTCTAGTTGCATCATCAATAAAAGTAACATAATAATGAGAGCTACCAAGAGATGATACTTGAGCTAGTCCCCATACATTTGTATGTACAAGCTCTAAATTTTCACTCTTTGTTTCCTTCCTGACTCTGAGAAATATGACTCTCTTTTGTTTCCATAAATACAGTGCTCACAGAAATCCAAATCAACTTGTTTAAGATCTGGCAACAAATTCCTTTTGTGGAGTATCTGCATCCCCTTCTCACTCATGTGTCCAAGCCTATGATGCCACACTATTGTATCCACTCCTGCAGAAGATAAAGAGATAGAAGAGTCAACATTACCAGTACATAAATACAATGTACCTACCTTCTCTCCTTTTGCCATTACCAGTGATCCTTTAGTGACCTTCCACACATTATCTGTAAATGTAGATATACAACCCTCACTCATGTGTCCAAGCCTATGATGCCACATTGTTTTATCCACTCATGTAGAAGATAAAGATATAGAAGAGTCAACATTACCAGTACATAAATACAATGTACCTACCTTCTCTCCTTTTGTCATTACTAGTGATCCTTTAGTGACCTTCCACACATTATCTGTAAATGTAGATATACAACCTTCACTTGCCAACTACCTTGTTGAAATTAGATTTCTTCTCAGATCTGGTATATGTCTCACATGTTTTAGTAACCATTGGTTTCCATTCTTTTTCTTTGTTTGTACCTTACCCATTCCAACAATTTGACATGGTTCATCATCACCCAAATAAACCTGTTCAAAATCACCTTGAACATAATTTTGAAAATATTTCCTATGGGTTGTGGCATGAAATGAATGTTGGTTGTGGAGCCTGATTATCTTCCTGATTCAAAGGTTTGGTTCCCATTTCCTGATGGGGTGGGGGGGGGCTTCCCCCCCACTATTGTCATCAGGGGGTCCAAGGGGGGGCAGCGCCCTTGAAGCAAAATTTCGAAAAATATTTCCTTGTAAAATATTGTAATTTCCTAGTCAATATGGACCATTCATTATAATGTTGCAAATATGACAGTAGAAGTTATGTTAGGGATTTTTTCCCTAGAAGGAAACCCTCTTTTATGTATGACAAAATTGTATTGTGGCTGTGAGTGATAGCAAATATTGTATTCCGAGAGAGGAGATTGTGAGAGAAAGAAGAGGAAGTTATAGCAGGGGTGTTGTAGGTTGTATCCATTCATTTGTTGTATAATAATAAAGGAAGGACCTGGCAATTTCTCTAGTGGACGTAGCCCACACTGGGTGAACCACATATATCTGTGTCTTTATTGTATTGTGTATCTTCTATGTTTTATTTTATTTCTCTGCGATCCTTTTTTATAACAATGAAGCCCCTGAATCTACTACCTAAGACTTAGTAATATTATCTAAAGAAAGAATCAAAGCATCTTGTAACACATCACCTGCTACATTTGCTTCCTAATTTTTCTCCTGATGTCCATCTCTTTGTTTCTTTGGAGCTCTACAGTCTTTCTTCAGATGTCCTTTCTTCCCACAATTCCAACACTCTATCTTTCCTGGTATGGATTTGGAACTGCCCTTCCTAGACTTCCCATGGTTTCCTAGACTCTTTCCTCTTTCCCTTTGTCTTCCCCTATTCTCCACGGTCAATGCATTACTTGATGTCTCACTTGTGATTTTCCGTCGCATTTCCTCGCTAAGGATAACACCAACAACATCATCAAATTTCATAGTGTTTGAACCAGAGACATAGTTACTTACAACCATGACCAAGTCATTCCATCTTTCTGGCACTGAGCACAATATTAGAAGAGCCCTAACCTCATCATCAAAGTCCACTTTTACATAACTTAGTTGATTAGTAACCGTATTGAATTCATTTAAATGATCAAAAATAGATCCATCTTCTCACATCTTCGTATTAAATAATCGCTTCATTAGAAATACCTTGTTGGAAGACAAGGGTTTTTCATATAGTTTACCCAATGTGTCCATGAGATCATTCATTGTCTTTTCTTTCGAAATATTGAAAGCCATCGATACTACTAGGCACATCCGTATCGTTCCCAGTGCCTTTCTGTCAAGAATATCCAATTCTTCATCCTTCATACTCGCCAACTATTTTACTTTTCCGCCCAACGATAGATAAAGATCCTTCTGATATAAATAATCTTCCATCTGCATCTTCCATAAATGATATTTTTGGTCGTTAAATTTCTTGACCTTAAACTTTCCATCTTCCTCCATTGCTCCCACTTGAACTAGGAACCCTCTTTTCCTACGAGTTACCTTTCACTTTGATACCAGTTGTTAGAAAAACATGATCACAAAGCAATTAAATAAAACAAATGTAGAAATAAAACACAGAAGATACACAATACAATAGAGACACATATATACATGGTTCACCTAGTGTGGGCTACGTCCACAAGAGAAATGTTAGGACCTTCCTTTATTATTATCCAAAAAATGAAGGGATACAACCTACAACATGCCCGTTGTAACTTCCTCTTCTTTCTATCATAGTCTCCTCTCTCAGAGTACAATATTCACTCGCTGACATAGCCGCAATACAATTCCCTCATACACGGAAATAGGGTTGCCTTCTAGGGAAAAAAATCCCTAACATAACTTATACCTTTAGATATGCGACCTTATAATGAACGGTCTAGATTGATTATGAAATTAGAATATTTTACAAGGAATTTTT
>ML788127.1:113737-125087 GCA_009831015.1 Picea engelmannii | reverse complement strand
GCGCGCGCTCAGATCCACGACTCAGATTGGATTCCAGACCCCTCGGACCGTTCTGCCTTTAATGGTGGGGGGGGGGTCCGGAATGTTGGTTAACTATCATGCACAGATCTACGATTGAAAAGAAAGCGCGCAGATCAACGACTCTTGGTGTTTTTCGGACCCCCCCGATCGATCTGTTTTTAACAGAGGGGGGGGGGGTCCGGAATGGATTGTTTTCTGGTAGGCCCCTTATCTCTACGTGGCAGGAATCTATTGGGTCAGACTCCCACCGCCTCCCAAGGTCTGACATACCTTGTCACCCCATGACGTCATTATCCACGTTTTTCCCCTAGAGGCCACTTCTCATTACTCTGTCAGTCCATTCCCCTTGTTCGCCCTTTATGAGTCCTCTCACCATGGTTACTCCCCAATCAACTCCCGCCACGTCGCCCCGCTGTATTCTTCAGTCATTGTCACCTGCCATCTCATGCTCTAAACGACCCGTTAGCCATTTATTATTGGCTAACTTATTCGTTAACTTCCTGACCTGTATCCTGCACCCAACATGTATCTGTTTGCTCAAAAACCACCTTCACCCTTCATTCCTTCGTCATTTACCTTATCACCACACCAGAGAATATTTT
The DNA here is from genome assembly GCA_009831015.1 of Picea engelmannii. Classification (NCBI taxonomy): domain Eukaryota; kingdom Viridiplantae; phylum Streptophyta; class Pinopsida; order Pinales; family Pinaceae; genus Picea; species Picea engelmannii. Next base: position 124,464 of record ML788127.1, on the reverse strand, counting down.
CCCCGTTTTACTTTCCGTTACAGTCAACTGTCCAAAGCCACTATCATCCCCACTAACGATTGTTTGATTTGTAGGTATTTTTACAGCGATGGCGCCAAAATCAAAGAGAACATAAGCTGAGGAAAATCCTTTCCTCCCACCCCCTGTCGACCTCGACATGATCCCTCTGGCCGACAAAGACCATCTAATTGCAGACACCAGATGCGAGTTCGACTTCGCGGACTTGCAGTCATGGCTCAAAGAGGTTTTCCTTGACCAGAGCGATGAGATTGGGCTCTGGGAGTCAAACCTTCCCCTCTATCTTTTCCCCCAGGTTCACCATTTCCCCGAATTCGCCCTCAAATGCCAGGCTTACTACCTCCCCGACCAGAGAGCCGTAATTTCTTCATCAAGAGAAATTATTTTCCTCATTACACCTGAAACTATTGACCAGATGATGCAGATACCCAGGGCCGAATCCGTTTCACCGTTCAATCTTGAAATTATCACAGAATTGTATCAAAAATTATCTTTCCCCCAAAGAGCTCAGATCTTCGAGCTTTTTCTCCCACAGGCCGCTTAGCTCCCCACTACAAATCCCCCGTATCGTTCACCCCTGTTCTCAGTAAAGGGAAATCAGGTCATTTTGTCGCTTTGCACCATCCTCGGGTATTTTTTGGATCAGTGGGTGGATGAACCCATATTGAGTTTTCTGTCCATTTTCTCCACAGATGAGAAACCCACCACGCAGTTCGACTATAGCTCTTTCCTGGTGGACAACATTCATGAGCAATTCTTAAATTTTTCCACGGAAGGCATGTTCCAGTATTCCTCAATACTGGCTTACATGTTCCTATTCTTTCAAGCGGACAAATTCTCTTTTTCGATGCAGAAGATGGGCAAGGATGGGAGGCCACAGGCGGTGACAACGTGGACGTCGCTACTCAGACACAACTCTACTGAATTCAGTTTCAAACAATTTATCGAGCAGTTCTACCATCCCGTGGTAAGCATGCTCAGTGGCAGACTCGAGCCGAGAATAAATGAGGAAATTCATAGGATCCTACACCTCTCGGATCTTGCAAAGACGGGAGACTGGTACCTGTACCAGGACCACACAGAGATCAGAGTGTATGGGTGCGAATTGGCTCCATACAAGTTGCCAAAATATTTGCCTGTAAGGATATTTGCCCTGGAATACATAAGGCAAATGATCAATTCAGATGACATACATTTTGTGTCTCTGAAGAAGAAGCAACAACTTAGAATCAAAGGGCAGATTGGGTCTTTCATCTGCAATAGTCGAGGCACCGGGGAGGAAGCAGACAGATTGCTTAAAGAAATGAAGTTTTTTGCTAGCTTCATATGGCACTATGACCCTTGTGGAATAATTTCAGAGATGAGAGTTAAGAATAAGAACATCCCATACGTCCACACATCCAGGCCTGAGATAGAAAAATTTGCCAACCGGACAGAATGGGAGCCAAACACTCTGGTTGAGACAGAACAGCAGGACCTTTCGGTCACTGTCTCAGAGACGACTACACCACAGGCTCCCATGGAGAAAAGGCCTAGGCAAGATGTTTCACCTTCCGTCACTGAAGTATCATCCAAAGAATTTCAACTACATAACAAGAGGCCAAAAACCAGTCAGGCACCCGACACGGCTGGTGAAAAGGGAATGCAATCCACTACCATTTTGGAGGTTGATCGGTCACTCCTTAGTACAAGCAGCAAACAAATCATGACTACAATGTTGCCCAAAAAGTCTACAGATACTCCACCAGCCAGCCAGCCGAGCAAAATAGGACCGAAATTGAGTATTTTTGAGAAGTATGATCTGATCAAAAAGAAAAATCAATGCTGACCAACAGCATGTATGCTCATCTCTGGAAGCAAACATCCACTGCACAACACCGACTGTTGTCTGCATTCGACACTGAGAAGGGTAGAATGCACATGGCATTTCTGCAAGCACAGGTGCTAGACCCGAAGGTGATCACCGATTACAAAAGGGCAACGTTTGAATTTCAGACTAAAGATGTGCATCCAGCTGATCAGATGGATCTACATAGGAAAACTGGAGTAATGGTTTTCTCCACATTGGCACATGCTTCCACTGCTGCCTCCAAGTTACAAGTATCTATGAATAACGTCCAGACGCAGCTAAATTTAGAAAAAATATCCTCCTTTTCCAAGGATAACAGGATTAAGACATTGGAGGAACTGGTCCTCAAGATCGTATATGATCCCTCGAACATGAAAGCAGTCGAGGAGATGCTCAAAAATAAAAATGTCGATATAGCATCTCTAAGGAAACAATTGAAATTGCCTCCAACAGAAGATTCATAGACAAAGGAAATAGCGGAGACAGAAGGGGAGAAGGATGAGATGCTCAAGCTCATCATGGAGCAGAATGCATAGTTGAAAGAAATGGAAGCGGAATTGGAAAAGCTAGTAAAAGAGAAGGAGCATTCAAAGCCCATGGAGGTCATTCCATTGAGCGCAGTTCCACTCACAGGAGTGAGCACAACATATGTTGCAGAAATTCCCTCAGAACTCCACTGACAGACTTGGAGAAGACTGTTGAACTAGCTAAATCCATGGAAGAAATGAATTTGAAAGAGACAGAGATTAGCAGATTAAAAAAGGAGATTGAGAACCTTCAGGAACTCAAGTTTTCTTACCAAACCAACTTCTTCAAGGAAAAACAAACCTCAGACCAACTCAAACAGGAATTGCAACAACTTCAGAAGCAAACATTGGCAGGAAAAACACTGGTTGAGGTCAAATAAAGTGTCTGAATGGACATCACCAAGTCCATGAATGAAATATGGACGATGATACAAATCATGTTCGAGCAAAACGAGATGTTGCAAAGAAGTCAACATGCCATCGAGAAGATAAGAGTGGAACTGGGAGAGATGCCCACAGAAGCTACTGAGATCATCAAATTTCTAAATTCCAAAACCAGAGAGGAGCTAGAGGAGTTGAAGATTGAAGATAGGACAGAGACCATCCTCGAGGTCAAGAGGGTCCTAACCAAGAGAGGAATGATGCTACAGCTGGAGGAAACGGTTCAGACCATGGACATAGGAGTACAAATATTTTTCAGCAAGATCGAAGCTTTGCAGAAGAAAGGCCTTCCTGGTATGAGAGTTATAAATGACAAGTTAATGACACTTGCTGATTAAAAAAAGAAACTAGCCATTGTGGCTAAGGATAACTCAAAATTATCAGGAATACAAGGCAGTATCACGGGCAAGGCATTCCTAGATGCTTTACAGTTGGACATCAGTATACATCATGAGATCCGGTACATCTTCATCATCAAGCCAACTTTCGCCAAGTACACAGAGATGGATGAAGTATACCGAAGATTACTCAAAGTCAGCGTTCCCAGTCACCTTCGATGGGAAGAGCTTTGCAATCTGATCGAGTAGTCGATGAGGTGTCCAAGTCTAGTCAACTATCCAGTCAGACGAGGTCGTGCAGAGGCCTCACCAACGGTTCACCCCAAGAAATCAACATGAAATTCAACACGTCATCAAGCAGTTTCCTAAATTTTTGTATCTTGTTAAGTTAGTTAGCTAAATTTAGATTAGCCACGTCCTGATCTTTAATGACAGGGTCGTATGTAATTTTGATTATAAATAATTCACACTTTGAAGTATTGAGGGTGTGATCTTTACGCCCTGCAAGCTACAAGACTGTAATCTTTTTCAAGAGATCTTCCATTAATACAAAGAGGCGTTTTCACAGGATTCTCGCGTGTTATTCATTGGTGATGTTTTCTTTTCTATGTTGAATGTTTTCTTGCTCAATTGTCATATTGTTTTCTAATCTAAATCTTTTAAAAGTAACGCATGTTGCAGGATTTATCTTTGTATACCCTGTTTCAGACTTTGAAAGATCTTAATGTTTATCTTTTGATATTACATTGAAGAAATTCTTAACTGCTTCTTTACTTTAATTGATATTCTTATATTTTCTGCTTTTCATCATTTTACTGCTAAAAGAATCCAACGAATGCATTATCTTTCCCTGTGAAAAGAACCTTTTTGTTTCTGGTTTATATTTCTATCTTTATAACACAAACCCCATAGCCCAATGGATGCGTAAAGCCCTTTCAGCCAACTCAACAAAAACAACAAACCTTCTCAAATCTTATTTATTTAACTAGCCTAATATCTTAAGTTCAAAACATATCTAAATCATACAGAGAGATCCCTCTATGAAGCTGGTAGGGATAGATTCCAGTTTCGAAGTGGTTGGATAAAGTTACCTCTAGTAGATTTCTTCTTTCCTAACAACCTCTGGGAATTTACAGAGCGTTAACAGAGACCATGCTAATGTGGGTAGATTAAATGAAATGCATCTAATGTTGTATAGGATAGATATTTGACCAGTGGAAGTAAGCCAAAGTGTGTTAATTGAGGTTGTATTTTTCTTATGGAATTCATGTGATCAACTATCCAGATGCATATGGAATAGAGATCCATGTAAATATCTAATTCTTTTGCTACTAGGAATATGCATGTTTCAATTGGCTTGAGTTAATTATCAAAACATGATCAAAATGCAAGAGATTATGATGGATATGGAAGCCTCATGAGGATCAAGGTGGATCATTGGAGGAATAACACAAAGAGTGGTAGGTGGAATACCATTACATGGGAGAACCTAGGATGGGATGTTCAACTATGTGAGGTCATGAATATACTCTAGGTGATACAAATAAGGGGAGAGTTTTGAAATAATACTGAATAAACTTAGAGGGGGATATGTTATTATCATGAGTCGTGTTTAAAGAAGGGGTTGTTAGGTTAAAATATGTTAATTTAATGCCTTGGTTTTGATTCCCCATAATTATTGATTTATTTTGTGTATTTGAGGAAAGGTCAAAGTGCCTAAACAATGGAAAGAGGTTGGAGTGCCTAGGAAATGTAAGACATTGATCATTATTAATAATAAAATGCATTGTTGGTTGTCGAATGAACAAGGAAAAGAGTTATAGGGGGGTATGATTCCATGATATAGGGGGGGAAGATAAGGGGTATAAAACTTTACACTTTGAAATTATTCTATTTTACTCAGTTTGGAATTTTGGAGAGAAAGAGGGGGTTACATGAGCTTCTTGGGGGAAGCCCACATTATGCTTTTGATATTTAATCATTGTTCTTTATTGTCTTGGGGGTTGGCCATTTCATTATGAACCAAATTCGTTTTTGGAGCAATTTCTCTCGAATTCACTCTTTTACTCATTCTTGGCTATGCATGGGGAAATGAAAATGAATTGTTGAATACCAACGACCATGGTTGGATGGGTGTAATTATTATTTGGTCATTCCAAGAGGCAATGAGTGCCTATGGGCATGAGGATAATGGAAGTTGAGAGAGAGCTATCCATAGCTAAGAATCCTGAGAGTTTCCAACATTGAGATTTCTTGATCAGAGCAGTGGAGCCCTAGAAATAGGTGGGAAACCTGAGGGACTGCGTGGCAGTTAAGGGGGTTCACTTTATTTGGGTGGTGTAGAATAAGGGGAAAGAGAGAGCTGGTAAAATGGATTCACTTTGTGTGAGAAACTCGTGAGAGATTGAATGTTGACTAGTTGAGAAGCTAAGTGATATCTTTATGGATTCATAGCCCTGGCTCGGGGGTGACCTGCTGTTGAGACTTGGAATAACAATGTCTAAGGTTGGGTGGAATGTCCTTAGTTTGCAGCTAGTTGGTGATTGGTTTTGATAAAGATAAGTTCTCTATGTCATGGTTACCTCTACTTGTACATTTATTTCCGTTGTATATTATTATTATTATCTCTGAGATATTATGTGTTTATACCATGCCTGCTTGTTGGTTATCATTGTGCATGGCATGTTAATATTACAGTTCATAGTTAGAAAGAATATTGATGAATGCATGTGTTGGTATTGCATTTTATTTCTTTCCACATCATTATTAATTATTTGGTATAAAATTTTTTGAACCAACCCAAGAGGGATCATTTTAGAGGTACCTAGGCAATGGAACCGATTCAGATTAGAGAATTGAGAAAACAATTTTGGGTTTTCTTATCTGGGTGCATCAGAGATCCGTATCATAGTTGTTAGTTACAACACTGGGCCTTTGAAGGGGCCTACTACATTCTAGGACATAAATTGTTGGAGGCAAATTTCTCTTTGAATTAATTAAACTTCTATGGACAATGTCGGGCCAAGATTGTGGTTTAACAATGTCAAGATAACCATTGAAGTGTGCCTTGGAGGTCCTCCATGGCCTTGATACCCCAAAAATCTCTTCCCATTCGTGATTTGGGAAACCGAACTAATAGATATACCTTCCAAAGAGACAACGCATAAGAACCATTGATCTACTCCATGTGTGAATTCCCACCATATATCTACGATGGACACTATTTTATTTTATCCCACATGCATGGGAAAATGCTCGATTGAGATGTGTATAAGGAAAAAAGAACCTTATTTTACTTGTGTACAAAAGGAGAATCATGGAACCTCGCGGAACCCAAGTGCAATGTAAACTTTTGGCCCGATGTCTAGTGGGCTCTGTGGACTAGATCAGATCAGGGTCAAGAGTTCATGCAATCTTGAATGTAGAAGATATTGGATTGATGGGCTGATAGCCTGATGGTTGGATCGGGTTGGAGTTGAATGGGGAAGCCAGATGGAGTTTATGCGGAGGACCCGATGGGTCGGTGGCTATGTCAACACCAAGTCAATGCCAAATCACGTCATGTCAACACCACATGATCATCCACTTCATCCAACACACATGAATGGGTCCATGGGGAGACCACGTGAGACATGATAGTGGCAGTGGAGATAATTATGTATTTAGGGAATTTTCTTGGAAAATTTTGAGAATAGGAAAAATTGCAAAATTTTCCATACGATGAGGTCGACATGATGTGTCATGCTAGCGTGTCAGAGAATGATACATGTTGACTCGTGTTTGGTCAATAATTTTGGTGGTACCTTTGTCAGGCGAGAAAACTTTGGATGGTTGCCCTTAATTTTTTCAGTTGTTGGATCTAAGGGTGGATAGATCTCTGTCGTTGATCTCTCATATAAGTTTAGGAGGGGATTTACACCTTGGGGTACCAGAGCACCAAACCCTGGATGAATGTCGAGTTCATTTTCCATCATGAGAAATCCTGGTATGTCAATACCCCGATAGGGAAATGTTCCAGGGACAAGGTTCCTCCTTGTAGATGGTAAGTGGATGAAGCACGTGCGATGATGTCAGATGAAATACCCCAACTAGTGACGAGTGGATAAATTTCAATGCCTAAGTGGAGAACCTTATGCCCGATGATTACATGTCACATGGTGATTGGTCCACGTGTCAAGTGGAAATCCTGCCACGTTTCAAAGTGATTTGGAAATTTAGGTAGTGATAGAAATTGAATTTTGAGAGCCACATGTCATGATAGGTGGCAAGTGGTGGAAGTGCCATGTGTTCGTGGTGCCATTTCAGATACCAGACCGAGCGCTAGGAGTTGGTTTGAGAACTGGTTTACCCCGATTGGATGATATCCTGGTACTCTGATAAGACAATAATCGAGATATCATATACCAAAGGAGTGTAAGTATGGGTTAAGAGTGAAAAGGGCCAGGTAATCCGGTGCCCCAATGGGCCCGTGGGTCAGCAAGTCGAATCGGGTTCATATCAAAAGGAAGAACAATGAGGAGAAGACAAGTATTCCAATCGGTGGTTGGTGGCTCGATGCCACATCATCTACCATGTCACAACCACGTCAAATCCACACCACTTAAATATCATCAATGCCACATCAACATATTTCCACGTAGGCAAGGACTGTCTATAAATGTAAAAAAAAAAATTAAGTCTAGAAAAAGGGGTGAAAAAGAACAAAGTTTCAGTTTCCAGATTGTTGTAGTTTTCAACTGGAGCATCATTGAAAATATGCAAGTTGCTATGAATTCATTTTCATTGCCATTATCTACATCTCATACAAAATTTTCTCTAATCTCTAATATATTTTCCTCCGTGGCTGACAAAAGTTGGCCTTTCAATAAAATTGCACCAGTAGAAAAAGTGCGCAAATGGGGTGAAAGTGTTTTTTTTCAAGAAGTCATAACTTTCAGCTTAGAGATCGGATTCAGGCACATGAATAGCCATTGGAAATATTATTTAGAGGAGAATAATTTGGAATTATTAGATTTTGGAGAACTAGGATATAATTATTTGTGAATTGAGCAGAAAAAGGACATGTAGCATTATTTGACAAAATTTTTACAATATCCATAATTCTAACGAAAAATGGTTGATTGCACATTTTGAAGAATCAAGAGATATAGACATATCAGTTCAAGACAAGCATGTATATTTGGGAAATGGTGGAAGGAGAAGGAGCCTTTAGTCATGAGAATAAAGCCATAGGAAAAAATATCAGTGTTGATAATGCAGAGGCATAATCCAATGGGCACCAGAACAGAGGGGGACAAAAAACATTATTATATATTGTGAGAAGCTTGAAGATAGAAGTGTAAAGTTACAAATCAAAAAACGAGAAGGCGATGAGAGAAAAAAATAAATTAAATTCTTAAGTGATGCAAAGATTAAATAGGTTGAATAGGCAGACAAGGAATGGACCAGGCTCAAGGCAAGAGGAAGATGATAGACATCATGAAAGAAGAGATACTTATAGAAGAACTGGTCATTCAAGAAGTACTCGCAGAATTCATGGACATCGCTCACCTCCTTATTCAACAATGAAATTTTATGCATCTGAATATTCCATAAGCAGTCCATAAATGTCTCCTGTTAGGCACCAAAGAAGAAGAGATGAATTAGAAAGTTTGCAAGGAGAGTCGAGGAAGCTTAAGCCACCTTCTTTTGATGGCAAAAGAGAAACTAAAGATGATGTAGAAGCTTGGTTTCTTGGAATAAGAAAGTATTTTCAGCTGCACAACTACTCATCTAACATATAATCCAGAATTTCCACCTACCATTTACATGGAAAAGTTGTGATGTGGTGGGATCAGTTGAAGCAAGTTGATAACATTATTGAGAACATGATGACTTGGAAACAATTCAAAAGATATTTTCAGAAGGATTACCTTTTAGAGCACTTCTCTGACAAGAAGTGATCCGAAAACGGATCCAGAAGCCTGATCAGGCTTGAAAAATGCTCAAAAATGAAAGTGCTCGGAATGCACCGAAACCTATGCCATTGCGTCCGGCTCGTCTTCCTGATTCCGGTGGTATAATTTTTATGTCAAACGGAGTCCGTATGGAGAAGATATCGCGTTCTATCCGAAAAGTCAAACAGGCAAAAATATGATGCTGACTGGGCAGGACACGTGGCACGTCCGTACAGTGACACGTGGCAGGCCGTACAGTGCTGATGTGGCAGATTCCGTACAGTGACGTGGCGGCTCCAGAAGACGACACGTGGCGGTCCGTACAGGTGACACGTGGCATCACCAGGACGCGACACGTGTCAGGTGATTTTGGCACTTTGGGTGTACGATCGGCCAATATCGAGGTGACACGTGTCACCACTCACAGGGTGACACGTGGCACGCTGATGTCAGCATGCTGACGGGGCAGTACGGCGGGTGACAGGGCACACACGTGGGCCAATCCGGCGTTGACACGTGTCCAGTTTCGATTGGTGAAAAACGCCACGTGGCCCACTCACAGGGTGCCACGTGGCGCTGTATGATTGGCTCGTTGGTTTCTATGTTAAAACTTGTTTTGGCTCGCCGGGGTTTCGACCTCGTGACCTCCGGTGGACGAACGGTTTAACAACGCCGGGCTAACCACTTGGCCGTTGGATGGTGCTTGTTATATGGACGGGATAAAGTTTATTTGAATTCACGCGAAGGTTTATTGGGCGGGAGAAAGGGCCGGGGCCTAGCCCCAGCCCTTGGTTCAACCGACAACACATATGACCGGGGTCCGTTACCACCGATCGCGCGGGCATTGCAACCAACGCGCGGTTATAACAAAACAACCCGCGGTCGTATCCATATACCTTGGAACCAGGAGCTATACCGACGGGGGCGCGCACGGTTATATAACCGACAGCCCGTGGGCCTATGACAGCGCCACGAGACCAGGGGTAAGTGCTACGAATAGGGGCCAGCGCCATAGGCGCTCGGCCACATGCCAAACGATATGACCGTGTTTAAAGGAGCAGGCGCGTGGATGGGGTGGCCAGCGCCTAGCGCTTGGCCACATGGCGCCAATATGACCGAACAAAAGGGGGCCGCGCCCGGATTTAGGGGCTAAGGGCCCAATACATTGTATAAAATGGGTTTTTATATAGTTTTTGGCTATTTTTGTTGTAACTGAACCTATATTTAGCAGATTTATCCCATTTTTGGGGGATATTGGGCTTTTTTGGAGGCCAGATTCTTAGAGGAAGTTGGGGATGTGAAACCAACTCCTTTGCTATATAAACCAGGCCTGTTTGAGGCCAAAGGAAAAGTCATTTTTGCAGAGTTATGCTGAAGGAAAGCCAAACCAAAGACAATTTGTTGCAGGGAAGCCTTTGAGGTGGAAACGCTGTCGGATCGTTTCTGGGAGCTTGGAGCATCAGTTTGGTGTGCCATTTCTTGCATTGGGTTCTAGAGATCTGAGTCAACAAGACCAGATCAGTCTTGTAGCCTTTGGGCATTGCTGAGATGTAATTTTGAGCACTTGAGCAGAAATAAAGAAGCCTCCCCCACAGGAAAAAGGCCCGGAGACGTAGGC
>ML788127.1:89472-113663 GCA_009831015.1 Picea engelmannii | reverse complement strand
TACTGTTTTCAGATCTGCATATGTGTATTTGACTGATATAATTCTCTTCTTTCCTCATTCTTTCATTAAATTCTCAAATGGTTAAATTATTCATGCAAGTTTAAAACTCAACCATAATCATAAAAGATCCTGCCCCGGATCAAGAAGATGCAATAATTTTTTTGAACTTAGATTGGGAAGCATGACCATTGTAGAATATGAAAACAAGTTCTTGGTATTGTTTAAGTATGTGGGGTTTATCAGGGATTACAAGGTGAATATATAGAGGTTTTTGGGTGGAATTCAATCATTTTATGAATAAAAGGTTCAATATGATAACCCTTGAAATTTGATAGAGACCATTAGAAAGGCTAAGTACATGTATGAGCAATGCAAGGGCAAAGAATCTTTGCGGAAATCTTGGAAGGATATGAAGAAACATAAATCCGATTAGAGGAGGAAAGGATTCAAAACTCATTTCAACATAAACAATCCTAATAAAAATAAGCAAGAGTAGTCTGCCAAGAATGAGTCCAAGAGAGAAGACTCCTTGGGAAAAAGGGGAAGACCACCAATCAAATGTTGGGGATGCAATGAATATCACTTGTACAAGGATTTCCGTCACCAAGAAGGCAAAATGAAGACCATGCACAACATCCAATAATCCTCTACAATAGAAGGCATGGGCATAAGTATTCCAAGAATATATGCAGCCATAGAAGATGGAAAAGCATAATAACAATCCAATATGATCGAAGTGGAAGGTAAGATCATTAATAAGCATGTTTCTATTTTGATTGATTCAGGAGTAATCCATTGTTACATCGATCCTAAAATAGTGGGAAAATTACATTTGGATACAAGTAAGCTTGAAAAATCAAGTTTGGTTCAGCTAACCGTGGGAACCAAAAGAAGGATCGATAAGACTGTTAGAGGTTGTCCAATAAATCTGAATGTAGTACAATTATTGATATGAATATCATCCCACTAGAATCTTATGATATCCTAATTGGAATGGATTGGATGGACAAGAATCATACTGTCTAGATTGTCATAACAAGGCATTTACATGTCTTGGTGAAGAAGGAAAGCAGAGCACTGTGAAAGGAATTCCAAGACCCATTTCTATAAGGGAGATTTCATCCTTACAACTGAAGGGATGTTTTAGAAAAGGTTGTCAATTGTATGCATCTCACATGGAGGAACCGAAAAATACAAAACCACCAAGCCTTGAGGATTTTGCAATATTGCAAGAGTTCAAAGATGTATTCCAAGAAATACCAGGATTACCACCAAATAGGGACATATAATTCTCTATTGATTTAGTACCAAGAGCTGCCCCAATATCAAAGACACCTTACATAATGAGTACACTAGAATTAAAATAATTACAAATGTAGTTGGAGGAATTGATGAAGAAAGGGTACATACACCCAAGTGTTTCACCTTGGGGAGCACTAGTACTCTTTGTTAAAAAGAAGGATGGAACATTGAGGTTGTGTATTGAATTTAGACATCTAAATAAATCCACTGTGAAGAACAAATGCCCTCTACCCAGAATTGATGAACTCTTTGATAAACTAAGAGGAGAAAATATATTTGCAAAGATAGACTTAAGATCCAGATACCACCATGTAAAAATCAAGGAAGAAGATATCCATAAGACAACCTTTAGAACCAGGTATGGACATTATGAATTTTTAGGGGTGCCATTTGGACTGACCAATGCCCCAACTGTCTTCATGCGCTTAATGAATGACATATTCATAAATTATTTGGATAAGTCTGTCATTGTGTTTATGGATGGCATACTTATCTATTCTAAATCATAAGAAGAACATGGACATCACTTAAGGTTGGTATTGCAAGTGTTGAGGGAACATCAACTTTATGCCAAGCTTGGTAATTTTTCTTTTTACCAATAGAAAATCCATTATTTGGGGCACATTATATCAGAACAAGGCATAGAAATGGATCTAGAGAAGATCAAATCCATTAGGGAATGACCAACACCCAAGAATGTTTAAGAAATCATATCTTTTATGGGATTCTCCAGATACTACAATAGGTTTATAGAAGGATTCTCTAAGATTGCTCATCTCATCAATTATTTACAAAATAAGGGAATCAAATTTGAATGGATAACAAAGTGTGAAGAAAACTTTAATTTTCCGAAGGAATTATTTACTAGTGCACCTATTTTAAAGATTATTGGCCCAAATGATAATTTTGTGGTTTATACAGATGCATGCAAGGGAGGAGTTGGTGGAGTCCTCACTCAAAATGGATATGTCATTAGTTATGAATCTAGAAAGCTTAAATAACATGAGATCAATTATGCCACACATGATTTGGAGCTTACTACCAAAGTTCATGCATTGAATATGTTGAGGCATTATTTAATGGGGAAGAAATTTGAATTAAGAACAGACCATGGTGGTCTAAAATATCTTTTTGAACAACCAACTTTGAATTCCACGCTGAGAAGATGGCTGGAATTTTTAAGTAAATATGATTTTGACATCAAGCATATCAAAGGAAAAAAAAACAAGGTTGTTGATGCACTCAAGAGGAGAGTGCATCTCATGCATGCTACAACCAATAGTATGCATTAGTGAGATTTAAAAAGTATAATTTTAAATGTTGTTGTTACATACCAACATTACCTACAAGTAAAGGAGAGTTTACAATAAGATAATGTGCAACATCAATTCAAAGGTTGTGAGATTAAAGAGGATGTATTTCTTATGCAAAACAATAGAATTTAAGTTCCTAGTTTCAAAGAACTCAAGAATTCAATATTAAAGGAAATACATAATGTTCTATATTATGTCGGCCATCCCAATTACCAGAAAACAATTGCAATAGTAAGAAGCCAATTCTTTTGGCCTATGATGAAGAAGGATGTTGCTGATTTTATTGGCAAATGCATGGAATGTTAGAGATTTAAAGTTGAGCATAGACACCCAGTGGGTTTGATACAACCATTACCAATTCCGGAGAAGAAATGGGAAGTGGTAACCATTGATTTTATAACTAAGTTTCCTAGGACAACAAGGAAACATGATTCAATAATGGTAGTTGTGGATAAATTGACAAAGGCTGCTCATTTTGTCCCTGTAAAAATGACAAGTACAACAGTTAATATTGCATAAATTTACACAAGGGAGATTTCTAGGTTCCATGGCATACCTAAGGAAATTGTTTCTGATAGAGATACAAAGTTTACATCAAATTTATGGAGGGGATTATTTAAAGGATTTGGTACTAATCTGAATTTTAGCACATCATACCATCCACAGTCAGATGGGAAGACAAAGAGAGTCAACCAAGTAATTGAAGACATGTTGAGAATGTATGTGATGGTTAAGCCATATAAGTGGGAAGATTAATTTCTTTTGGTTGGGTTTTCCTATAATAATGGGCATCAAGCTTCCTTGAATATGAGCCCATTTGAAGCTTTGTATGGTAGAAAATGCAATACTCCAGTGATTTGGGACAACCCAACATACATAGTGGTACTTGGGCCAGAATTGCTCAAGGACATGGAAGACCAAATGGTTAGAATTAAACATAATTTGAAGGTAGCACAATATAGACAGAAAAATTATGCAAATAAGAATAGGAAAACTAGGAAATTTAAAGTGGGAGAGCATGTAATTTTGAAAGTGAAGCCCAAGAAGAGTTCATTGAAGTTGTACAAAGTTAGAAGCCAGATTTTATGGTCCATTTGAGATATTGGACATAATAGGGCAAGTTGCATACATGCTTTCATTTCCTGCTTCCATGAATGTGCATAATGTATTTCATGTCTCTTTGTTAAAAAAGTATGTACTTGATCCTAACCATGTTATTAAATGGAATTTGATTCAGGTAGAGCGAAAGGGAGACTTTCAGGTACGACTAGTGTGCATATTAGATAGAAAATTCAAAGTGCTATGGAATTGAGTCATAGAACTGGTAAAGTTCAATGGACTTGCTATAGTCCTAAAGATGCTACTTGGGAGCATGAAGATGTCATGCGGGCAGAGTACCCGTGACTTTTTGAATAATTTTGAAATTTGATTTCTATTTTGTATATGCACTGAGGATGGTGCCAAAATAAGGGGGAGGGGAATGTAATACCCTGGTTTTGAGTCCCCAAAATTATTGATGTATTTTTTTTATTTGAGGAAAGGTCGAAGTGCCTAAATAATGGAAAGAGGCTAGAGTGCCTAGGAAATGTAAGAAATTGATCATTATTAAAAATAAAATGCATCATTGGTTGTCGAACGGATAAGAAAAAGAGTTATAGGGGGATATGATTCCACGAGAGGGGANAGAGAGGGGGGGGGGGAGATAAGGGGGATACGCCTTTACACTTTGAAATTATTTTATTTCACTCACCTTGGAATTTTGGAGAGAAAGAGGGGGTTACATGAGCTTCTTGGGGGAATCCCACATTATTCTTTTGATATTTAATCCTTGTTCTTGATTGTCTTGGGGGTTGTTCATTTCATTATGAACCAATTCGTGTTTGGAGCTATTGCAATCAAATTCAATATTTTTCTCATTCTTGGTTATGCACGGGGAAAGGAAAATGAATTTTTGAAGATCAACAACCATGGTTGGCTAACTGTAATTAATTTATGGTCATTCTAGGAGGGAATGAGTGCCTACAGGCATGAGAATAATGGAAGTTGAAAGAGATATTTTTCCACAACTGAGAATCCTTGAGAGTTTCCAGTATTGAAATTTCTTGATCAGATCCCTAGAGCCCTGGAAAGAGGTGGGAAGCCTGAGGGACTTTGTGGCAGTGAAGGGGGTTCAATTTCTTTGGGTGGTGTAGATTGAGGGGAAAGAGAGAGATAGTAAATTGGATTTGTTATGCATGAGAAAATTATGAGATATTGAATGTTGACTGGTTGAGAATCTAAGAGATAACTTGAAACCCGTCCTTGTGGATTCCTAGCCTTGGTTCAGGGGTGACCTTCTTTTGAGACTTGGAACTACAATGTCTAAGGTCGGGTGGAACGTCCTTGGTCTGCAACCAGTTGGTGATTGGTTTTGATAAAGTTAAGTGCCCTCCATCATGGTTATCTCTACTTGTATATTTATTTATGTTGTATATTATTATTGTTATCTCTGAGATCTGATGTGTTTATACCGTGCCTTCTTGCTGGTTATTGATGTGCATCTCATGTTAATATTACAGTTCACAGTTGGCAATAATATTGATGAATGCATGTGCTAGTATTGTATTTTCTTTCCTTTTGCATTATTATTAATTAATTGGTATCATATTTTTAAATCAGCCCAAGAGGGAAAATTTTAGAGGTACCAAGGCAGTGGAACCAGTTTAGATCAGAGCATTGAGCAAATAATTTTGGGTTTGTTGATATGGGTGCGTCACAATTGAGGTTGTATTTTTCCTATGGAATTCATGTGATAAACTATCCAGATTCATATGGAATAGAGATCCATGTAAAAATCTAATTTTGTTGCTACTTGGAATGTGCATGTTTCAATTGGCTTGACTTGATTACCAAAATATGATCAAAATCCAAGAGATTGTAATTGATATGGAAGCCTCATGAAGATCAAGGTGGATCATTGGAAGAATCACACAAAGGGTGGTAGGTGGAATAACATTACATGTGAGAACCTTGGCTGGGTTATTCAACTATGTGAGGTCATGAATAGACTCTAGGTGATACAACTAAGGGGAGAGTTTTGAAATAACACTGAATAAACTTAGAGGGGGATAGGTTATTATCATGAGTTGTGTTTAAATAAGGGGTTTTTAGGTTAAAAAGTACCCAACCTTAGGGATTTTACTTCCATGTGTATGAACTTACACTTAATCATCATCAGTAAGACAAGGGGAGGAGTGCATGTCATCACCATTAGTAGTGTTAGATTTGTCCTTTTTGGGATTATTATTTTATTCAATGGCATGTTCTTTCCCCCCCTTTTTAATCTTTGTCTCATATCCACCATCTCCCCAAATTCTTGATCCTTGACTAGATAAATGTAAAGGGTAGTGTAAATTGTTAATATGTGCATTGCTTGTCTTAATCGAACCTCCACCATCTTCCTTGGGAGAAGATGAAGGATTATGTTTTTTTTTACATAATTTACCTTATATGTACCTCATAAGATGTAGTAAGAGTTACTTCATGACTTCCAATGGGCATTGATTCAAGGTCTTTAGAAATTTGTTCAATAAATTTCCCAACAATGGTCTTACTCTAGGTAATTTCCCTTGTATTTGTTTGTTCCTCTTGAACTACATGTGAATGATGGATATCTTAATCTTGGTATTTAATTATTCATTAATTTCCCTATTGTTCAACTCATTTTCAAAGATATCATTAAACTACAAAGGATGAGTGGGGATCCTATATCTCTTTCTCCTTGCTTCCTCCTTGTCATCAATATTTCTCTTTCTCTTTTTCACCTCATGGGTTTTAGCATCCTAGTGAGAGGCATATCAAAATGTGTTTGAATAATGTTGGAATACATATTCTAGGTCATAATGGTAAAGGTTTTAAAAAGTGTCCAAGTGTTAATTATCCAATTATTCATATTGTTTGTAAAAATGTCCTTTGTTAGAAAATACATGTCTTCCAAATCCAAAAGGAAGCCTAAAAAAATGTCAGCATTTTTTTGAGTAGTTATTTGGAAAATGCGACTAGTTGAATAGAAAAATCAGTGATAATAAACATGTACACTACATAGAATGAAAGGAGGTGCAACCACATATTCGATCCATACACCCTAATCTATAAATGATGTTCATCTACAAAATAATTACATTTCCCTTCTAGAGACTTTGTTGCACCTTCAATGAACCAAGTAGGGAAATACCTTATAAAATCAACATTAATTGCAAATATAAATTTATCATGAACTCTATAAAAATGATTGAATACATTTATTTTCCCAAAGTAGGGTACCAAAATTGTACAAGGTGTTCTTCATGATGTCTTATAGTTTTAGGAAAACTAGGATAATCATTCTAAAAATCAAAATCAATTAAGAAATATGGAGTGGCATAAAAGTGATCGATTTCCTTGAAGTTTTTAATTTGGTGTTTGAGATTATATCCCCTTAGAGGGTGAATTTTCCTCTTGGTTCAGTGAATAAATTATGTAAACAAATTTACCCCAAATCTTTCATCCATGCCAAATCTATGTAGGAGTGGGCCAATATGTCTAGGTAATATGTGGTAGTAGTATATCAAGGTCCATAATTATATTATTTCTCATATGTTCATGATTCTCTCTCCACCATTATGATGGTCCATAAATCCCTCTGCCTGATATAGAGTCACAAACTCTACCTCCTATCAGTAAGTAAAAAATAGAATTAAAACTAGCAACGTTGAGAAGGTATGGCTTCTTAAACAATTGGTCTATTAATATGAGGAGAAAAACGTTATTGCAGTTCTTGGAACACCACTATATCATTTTCTTGAATTGATCACCTTTAGTATGAAATCGATTTTTCTAATTATGATAACCATGGTAGTTCTCTAAGCTCTCCACTCTATGCAGTGTACTAAATTATCCATTGGTATCTTAGAATTTTATTCTCTAACATGTTTAGAGTGTACACTATGTTGAGTTCTTATGACATTGTCATGATAAGAAACCCAATCAAAGGGGTATACTTGGGATTCTCAAGAGAATTCCAAGTAAGAGCATGAGATTTGATGGGAAAAAATAGCAATCAATTTGAAATTCGATTGGGAAGAATAAGATCAATACCATTAAATTCCATCTATTTGGATATGACTTGTATTGATGCCACCATGCCAAAAGTTTCACCCACATTTAGAAATGTATAAAAGTTAAATCCTACAATGATGGTGAGAATTTTTTAAGAAGATAAGTTTTGAAAATATTTTTTTTCCTGAGAGATATTGACATGTGCCCAGACAAATTGTTTTCAAATTTCACCAGGAGTATGATTTGCTTTCCATTCTCTGCATTTCTCCATGCATATCATCATTTTTCATATTTATGCATTTTATGGGAATTTCCACATGTGAGGTGTCATTTTTTTTACTGTTTCATGGTCATCATAGGAAATTACCAAATTTCAAATGAGATGATTCCAAAACTTCCCTAGGGAGTGGGCTTTAAAGTATGGTATGTTATCATCATGCAAATTGTTTGGCTTATCCATGGGAATTTCCAAGCTCCATCTAGATATATTCCTATATTTCCTCATACAGTAGGTCCCACCTTGATGAAGTTCATTTATAAAAAAATGATCAATCTCTTCATAAGATGTCTACCACATATGACTAGGTAAGTGTCCATAATTTATCTATGGAGAGAACCTTTGAAATCACAACACATTTGTGTAGTATCCCCAGGCCTGTAGTGGTGAATTCCCACAATGAATTTGGGATAACCCTAAGAATTCCATGGGAAGATTTTGATAATAAGTCCTTATGGAAATTATCAGCCAAAACCTTGGCCTAAAACACCTGAGAGAATTATTTTTCATAAATTTCCCTAATATCAACACCCTCCATCAGACACTTGTCATTTCCTCATAACCTAATATCAACACCCTTGATCTGACACTTGTCATTTCCTCATCTCATGATCTCAACTAGATGACATCAACATTATCAAACAATGTGGTACTATTGGTCCATCCATACATGTTTTCAGTTTCCCGTTGTTATACTATTGACATGGGAAAATAAGGAACTTGCATGTCTCCCTTCCATAGTGGTTCTAGCAATATGCCAAAAAATATCGTTCATGGCATCCAACTATGTAAATTCAAGAACATGTAAGTAGAATATAAGCTCATTGGGAACCATGGGAAATTTGTGCCCCAGACAATAGATAAGATTGTAGATGAATATTGATTTCTTTGTTCCATATAGTGTCTAGTTGCATGGCTAGAAAACATGAAGAAATATAGGACAGAGAAATCTCTCAGATTGATAAATCCATAGTGCACACCAAAATGGGGAATCTCTCCTACAAATATGGGGCTAATTGTAAGATGGAAGGAAAATGAAAGTTAGAATAAAAAGGGATTCTCAAACCTCTTAGCTTAAAGACCAAAAGTAGGCCTAGAAAAAACCAAAGAATTTAGGAAAAATAATGTTAACCAAAAATTTGGTCGATGCATCATAATGTTGTTGTGGCATCCAAAGAGGTTCCACTTGGCACTTTGTCCTTAATCCTTATGTTGTTGAGCTAGTATTTTCCACTAATTTAGGGCTATTATGGGTTATGTTTGGTTAGGTGTTTGGAGGACTCCTTACATTACTTAAAAAATAACCATAAAAATTGGCATGGCCCTACAAACCCAAATTAGTATATAATATTTCTCTAGTGTATTGTTGGGTTCATGCATGGACTTGTGAGATCCTAGAAATATAGGAGAAAGAATCTCCACAGTTGTTTGGACCTAAAATCATTCTATAATCCCACGAAGTCTGTGTAATGATCCCAAGCCAATTTTTTTGCTTGGAATCACTAACTAACCACTGATTTGATTATTAATTGTTGTGTATGTAGGTTGGCCTTGAGATTTCGGCCTTAGGGTTTATTCATTTGTTTCAACCACGTGTTATACAAGCATTATTGCAAACATATGAAGATCATCATCAAGACAATATATGAACACAAATAATAACTAAACTTTATTATAAGAAATCAAGCACCCGATACAATGAGAGAAGCAGATCTAGAATAGCTTCAGATGGCTTCTATGACAATAATAGAGCTGCATACAAAATGCTCCCGAAGATACAAATGAAGCCTCCCAAAGGCTGCAATAGAAGATGAACGCTCAATCTGCAACTAGGGTTTAAGCCTAACCCCCAAAGCAACTGGTACGGACCTGCTGTCTGCTAGTATGGCCTGCTGAAGACAATGGATGCCAAGGGTTCGACCCTCCTGAAGCTGAATACCTACAAATGATGTCAAACTCCTCCCAAAGATAGATCAAGGCAATATAATCCTTCTCCTGAAGTATGGAGCTCAAATGTTGAAGCTTCCTCCTCAAACTACAGAAACCATGGACTAGTACGGCCCTCCTAAAACCCTGAATATGGCCAATAGTACGGTCTGGTTGAATATGGGCTCTGAATCCCTTGAAAATCTCTAGAATGATAGATCGGGTGGTCACAAGCACTTGACAGAAGTTTCAATGTCAGATCTAACTTCTAGCCTCATAGATTTGAGAAATACTGAATCATAAGATGTCCCCTTCTTCCTGAAATCATCCCAACCTGCAACTAGATGATAGGGACGTGATAAATCCTCAAGGAAACCCTCAAACTGATGAGCAAGGGCTTGCAAGAAAAACCCTAAAGCTGAAACCCTTCCAATATTCCTCAAGATGTTGGATCGAACTATTTTTCCACAATTGATGTGCCCCTGCAAGAAAACCCTAGCTGGTATGACCCTACTGGTTCAACTGGTACGACCCTCCTAGTCCTCCTGGAAAGATGATAGATGTATAATGGTGTGGGTGGAGTATTTCATCCCCAAGACCAAGCTTGGAACAAGGTGAGTGGAATCTTTCACCACTGAGTTGTTCACTAGGGTTTGTAATATCAAAACCCTCAAAACTGTATGCTCAAGAGCATCAACAAGCAATTACCAAAATCCAAAATGAATGAGAGGTGCACCCTAGCCTTCTCTTTATACTTTTCTTCTATTTCCTTGTTGAGTTAAGTTAACCCCTAGGGTTAACTCCTAACTCAACCTCCAACGCTTTTATTTCTTCATTGAGATATATTTTAACTCCTTTTACCTTTTTTATTAAGTCAACTTAAGAATATAACCTTAGTTTGGTTGACTTTTCCCCACAGTGTAAGACTATGGCCTAGTGGGGATGCCTAGGCCACTAAGTCTTCTCAAACCTCTTCATCAAGAGGTGGGGGAGATTACAGTCTATCATTGGGTCCACAAAAGGACTTGTGAAACAACACAAGCATGGAAAATGAAAGTTGTTGGCCATGTGGAATTGAATTTATTTTTCAACCTTCCTTTGAGTTATTTGAAGTTTGAAAAAGTTTTTAAACCTTTGAAATTTTGACCTATTATACTCTTCAAAAATTAAATTATATAATTGTGCATTCATATTATTCCTCTAATATCCATTCAACTACCAATAAATATCTTACATGAAAATCTTCCATATGTGAGCTCACAAACCTCCTTATCTACCCATATTATATCATCCAAGCACCACCAGAGAGTGGAATACTCCATAATAAAAAATGAGAGACATGATCCATTAATTATTGTATTATAGGGTGTAAACCCAAGCATTAACATTAACTCCAACATGAGGATAGTGTGTCCCTTTGGGAAGATTATAACTCCAAAATATCCCATATATGCACCAATATTTGTTAAATGACTTGCAATACTTGTGTACAAGATAATAGGGTAGAGATCAAAGTGAATATAAAACACCTTTGGATCAGAAATGCTAAGTTACTTGATATCACATAACCCATCACACAAACCCCTCGCCCCACCCCCAAACAATTATGTGGTACGAATTGGGGAAGAAAGGAAAGGAGTGCTTATATATTTTCCCATGGAAAGATTAGAACTAGAATATAACTCATGAAGACTTCTTGTGGCCTTTTTTATCACTCCAAACTAATATAAAACAACTTCGATAATTTTATCGAAGAAGAAAAAAGGAAAATGTAAACTACATATTATAAGTATGTTAAAGTCTGAAATTGGTTAATTATATACCTACCTACCATAAACTAAAAAATACACCATTGCTCAAGTGAAATCATATGTCCAATGCAGCCAAACATGCATTTTATATTTTATCTTTTTTTCCTACATGTGCTTGACATGACTTAAGTGTTATTGGTTGCATCTCAGAATAGGTTGATTGTATACTTGATACGCCCAAAAATTAAAGGATGATGAATCTCTAATTACATGAGTCCATATGGATTGAATCCATATGGTTGTTTGTTGTTTGAAATATGGATTGAATCCATACTTGTACATAATCAATGCTAATCCTTTCATGAAAATAACTATCATTAATTACATTAAATGCAAAAGTTGACAAAGAGGGGAAAATGTTACTATGCCATCATATGTATGTTGTTTCTTTGGAGTAGTGCAACTTATCTTAAGTCCTGTAGTTCTTACATCCATGTCTTATTCTTAGACAAACAATTCAAATGCATAAACCAATGAATTTAATTGTTGAATACAACTTTTATTTTCAAGATCTTGCTTCTTCCTTTCTTGGAGACTAAGAACATTGTTGACAAAAGTTAGTAAGTCAAGCTTTAAACTTAAAACCTATTCCTCACATTCCCATGCCAATATCATAAATGGAATTACCATCATAATACATTTGATCTAGAGATTGTAGAGGTTTAATATCCTTCCATGATCTTCTTCCTCATAATGTTTTTGTTCAAAATCAATAAGATCATTAGAATTTATAATGATATCCTCATTAATATCATGTGACTCATGGGTTCCTTCCTTTTCTAAATATCCTTTGCTACATATATATATGGAATATTAACTAAATATGTTAATGAGTTAAATTCTAAAGTTTTCTCCTCTTCATGTTCATGATCCTCCTCTTCCATACTAGTTAGAAATTCACTTAATAGAGGCTCATCTTAGCCAAATATTCATCATCATGCTCTAATCCATAAACATCATCTATCAGTGCTTCATGATCAATGTTAGAGTTAGAATGGCTGCTAAGAATGTTCATTTTCTCAAAATATGAGTCAGGCTCTCTTTCTTCATCCTCATATTTTTATCTCTTCATGTCATTCCAAGGATCAAAATCACGGAGGAGAGAGATATAGGATTATTCATAATCTTCTTATTCCTCATGATATTAAAATTTAGAGAAATGGGATTTAACCTTATTAAGCTCAGGGGCCATATTTTTGTTTTTAATGTATCTATCTAAGTAATTTGAAATATCCTCCTAACAAGAAACATTCTCAAATTGATTTTCCTCAATAACATATGCTAGTTGCATAAATATGGATCAATATTGCTCCATCCGAGAATACAAACTCTACACACTTACAGAGCAATAGTAAATGCTACTCCTAACTTTGTTTGAGGAGCCTATCATCATAAAACCTTTCCCTTTAAACTATGTTTTTAAGTTGTTGAAATTTTGGAGATTCCTCCATGAAAAATTGGAGGTGATCCATCATTTATCAAACCTTCATCCACCTTGTCAAGCATTAGAAATGGGATGAAAATCATGTTCCATCTTTAAAAAATGTGATCCCACATTGTAGAATCACCAAGTGAGATATTATTTTCCCCAACACTACCACTTCCTCTCACCATAAATATAAGGAGTGGGGCATTTTATTCAAAGTGAATGGGACTTTATTCCTTGGTGGAGTCTATAGATGAGATAAACAATATTCATAGAACTTCTTATGACCAATTTTTTATGTATCCTAAGCTACTAATATAGGTTGTTCGACTTTGTCCTTGGCAACAACACCATAAATTGTTATCACCCAACTTGATACCTTCAAATATTCCAAGGAATCTCCTCGAATGGTATATGGAGCCAACAGTAAAAGAATGCATTCAGACACAAAATAGAGCTACATACACAGTCATACATCAACTAGTAAACCATGAAATATGTAAACTAGGTCTTCATTTATTAGAGTTATTGAAAATGGAAAGGACTAGAATATCATAGTTGTTTAGATACAACAAAGTATGAGTAAACCAAAGCTTCATGAAATAGAAAATTCTAAGAAATATCAACTTTAAGGTGTTACTTGCAAAGGAAATCAAGGGAATAACAAGAGTCACAATTCAATCTTATCTGGCAACCCTACATAAAAAAATAAAATACAAAAAATACAAATAATCTAAGTTTGGCCTTCTAGGAATAATGATTACAATATTGATATTAAATGCATAAGATATAGAAAAAAGGGAATTGGAGTCGTACCCAAACAGATAGAATTTACAACATAGACAATAACATATCTTGTACCATTAATATCCAACCAGAGATCACTTGATCTCCAACATATAAATAATCATTCTGACACATTCCCCAAACTACTCCTCGTAGTGATGTTATCCCATAAATTTAGAGAAGGCAGTTTAATTTATTATGCTCCATGACCTATGTTAATTTCTCCAAGAACATCGAAGGATGGTCCATTATAAACCCTAAGCAACAATTTCAATGCTAACCAATTATAAGAATAATGCTAAGTAATAATGGCTATCCATTTTCTAGAATTAACAACTGGATATTTCTCACCTTCAATGATGAATAAGAACCCTCCACATAAATGTTGAACATCAATTTGGTTGGTATTCTAATTCTCTTCTAAATTCTCAACCTCTTCAATATACAAAACCATTGATCTTCACAATGGCCCAACTAAATCTTTTCCATTAAAAGATCCTTATTGTGTCTTGAAATGAATTTGTTGTAATTGCATGGGCTAACCAAGTTATGAAATTTATGAATAATGACCATGTTCGTATCCTAATTTCTTAGGGACTTGATTCTTGTACATTCTTTCCTTTAATTAAACCACTGCTTTAAATAAACTTGTATGGCTGTTCCTATAGCCATTATGTGTTGTGGAGGCATCAAAGTGGATTTGTTTTTTGTTATCCTCTCTTTAAACTTTTAGTGCATACTATGTCATGAAACATGGTACCATCTTGGGTCAACTTAAAATATTTTGAATAATTATTTGCAAAGGATTTTAAATCTACTCACTTCCTAGGACCAAATATCCTTATGAAATCTAATTTAATCACCATCAACACCACCAAGGAAATTGTACATCACAAATACATAAATCCTTGAAAATTATTATACGTTCAACCCTAAAATGCCTATATACTCCCATGAAGTGATCCTTGAGTCTATTACTCAAAGTACTTGGGAAAATTTCAAAGAATAAATATCCCTTCATATCTTCATTCTCCCTTCATATATTTGAGTACTGAGGACCCTCCCTTCACCACATGGGACCCTTTGAAGCTACCACTTTTCCTCTTAGTCCCCATTAGCTTATGTAATGCATCCACATGGTGGGACCCTTTGAAGTTACCACTTTTCCTCTTAGTCCCCATTAGCTGATGTAATGCACCCACATGGTAGATTCTAATGGTTCCATGTGGCACATCTTGATCTTCCCAAGAATATTTCCGATTTGTCTTGTATAGTTGAATCAACAACATTCATATTCTAGCCTTGTATGTTTGGATCCATTTGAATAGTCCTTTAAATACTAATATGGAAAGGCCCTATTCCCTTAATAACTATTGCATTATTTAGACATGTCACGTGGAGACTTAACATGCCTTGTCTATCCTAGGACTTATGCAATTTTTATTTCAAAGGAAACCATATTCCCACTTTGTCATATCCAGTGACTTATTCAGCCTAGTCCTCATTGTTCCAATCCCAAAAGAGGTATCCCAAAGATTATCAAGTCATCCACATGGAGTACAATCACCAACACATGGTCATCACCCTTCGAACAAAATCATTACTCTCAGACCCACACCTCACTACTCTAGTGGACCCAAAATATTAATAAAATATAGTCCTGGAATATTATCAATTTACATGGGAGAGTCGTGAATACTAAGAAGCACAGTACCTTTAATACACTGAATCTCTCAAGCCTAAAAATATTATGTAGTGAAATTAAGTCCATCATGGGGTCCATGGGTGGAGTTATATCGCATGAAGTACAAAGGACCCAACATCCACCCAATCATGACAACCATAAATAATTTATAAAATTAATGCAGTCCTTGTTTTTTTTTTTTCCAAGAAAAAATTCCTCAAATTTATATATACTATAAATTCATTTACAAAGAAAGCTGCAGCGAGCTTGAAATGAAAAACAACACACTAGAAAAATTACTTGTTTAAATATGAGAAAAAAGTACTTAGAAAAATTATAAGGAAAAATAGGACCCCTTGAATTACCCACATGGAACCTTTTGGACCTTCCACCTATCCTATTGATTTTCCAAATCCTACATCATCATTTTCACATGGTTTCCTTTGATTCATCGTCGCGCCCTGTAAATATGTATTGCCTTTGATTTATCCTCATGTCCTACGAACATGTATTGCCTTTGATTCATTATCGTGTTCTGTCAATATGTATTGTTGATGTGGTGCCTTGACAGGTTTCCTATGGCACTTAGTCCTTGATCCTTATAGCTATTGAGATAAAAATTTCTTTACTAAAAGTCATTGAGCGTCTGGAGGGGCTATTATGTTACATAAAACATGAACCTCGAACTCGAACTATCCCCAACCTTGAGATTGATCTATCTTTATGGACATGAAATAGCATATAAACCTACTTTAACTTATTGTCAATTCTATGAGTAGAAACATGAGATGCTAGAAAAATAGGATCTTTAACATTTGAACTTGGGACCTATAAGGATCTTCAACACTCAAACTATCCAATTACAAGGGAATTAGTGTTCTTTCTCCAAGCTCTATTCATCTACCAATAACACTCTTACATGAAAATATTCCATAGCTTAGTTGACAAGCCTCCTCATCTTCTCATAGTAGATCATCCAAGCACCACACTATTTAAGACCTGCATAATAAATAATAAGTGACTTGATCCTATAAATCCTTATATTGTAGGGTGTGAATCCATGAATTAACATGGTGTAGTTTTGGGAATCCCCTACATGTATATGAAGGATGTAATATTTTTGAAGAGAGATAAACAATACTACTTGATCAAGTATAATGATCCCTTCATAATCAATTCACACAAAGGTGAATATAAGATCTTTGTGGTATGTGCTAACCAAGACAAGACATTAATTAGGTCAAGCATTAACTTTTGTACTACTCTTATTGAGACATAAAGAAAAAGGAAATGAATTGTTTGAAGTGAAGGCATCTCTATATGGATGTAGAAAAGAGTAAAAACACTCATTAGAGAATATTCTAAATCCTTACAAAAAAAATAAATCAAGAGCATAAAGCAATACCACCTAAGAGAAAAATAAATCACAAGATACAATCATTTCCCTACTCTCCATTGCCAAACATAGGATTGTATAGGCATCTCGTACTAGAAGAAAATAAAGTGAAGAAGTGGAGAAAAGTTGGACAAGGGGGTCATACAAAAACGTGCCTCACCTTGTGTGAAATACCCCTAGGCCACACCCCAATTGTAAATGTACATATGATTTATAGGTTGGTGAGCCAGGATATTTTGGGGCCATAGTGCCTTTGTATATATGTTTTGAGGTCAGAGTGCTCGTGTGATTATTAGGCCAGGAGCCTATGATCTTAGAGGCCAATGAGCCTAGCAAATGTAATATGTAATCACACTCAATTATATCAATAAAATACATTACTGTTGCATACCAAGTAAGATGAAATTGTATGGGGGGCTAGGACTCCACAAGAGGGAAAGGGGACTAAGGGTCCAAGAAGAGGGGCTAAGTGAAGGGGGATTAATCCAAGGGAATATTCTAATATTATTCCTAAAGTCTTATGTGATACTATTTTATCCTAAGTTCCTAAAGGTAGGCAACAAATTGTCAATTTTCATATGCAACTCTATGTGACTAATTTTCAGATCTGAAAATTTCTTCCTAGTGAACTAACAGTAAACCCTAGTTGTTATCACAGAACAATTTTACATTGAAAATAATCGACTAAAAATATATGTTGCGGAAACAACAAGATAAGAGATGAATTATCAATACACAAGAGACACAAAATTTATGTTCTGTAACCTTTTCAAATTCAGAAATCCTAATGGAAAAACCATCCCTCCCAACCAATACAAATCCACCAAAATCTGAGGACAACCTTGTCTTCCAATAACCATACAAATTAGAAAACCAAACCTCAACAATATCCTTGGAAGTTTTCTCTGCCTACAAATCTGTTGCAGACCACCTTAATGGCATGCTAACATCGCCTGTTAGCCTGTACAGACTTGCTCCTTCCTAGAAAACTATGCACGTGATTCACCTTACTGCAACCCACGTACATAGGCGATTGTGCCCACTGCAACCCGCATATACATGATTCACCTTCCTACAAACCACTCACATATGCTATTGTGATCTCCACAACCCGCATACATATCTGATTCCTCCCACTATAATCCACGTACAAGTACAAAAAACTTGTACGGACACCTCCGTACAATTTGTTCTCTGCGACTTCCTCTCTTCTAGGCCTGATTTTCCACCATTGCAGAATTTCCCTTTGCTGAAATCACCAAGCCTCCTAGAACAAGTACAAACTCACTTATGCTAACTCCATCCTTTCACAAAATGAGAAAATGTCACTATGACCTCTCTCCTTTATATACAAGTCCAATGAGTGATTTTAGGCACCCATTCTAAAATTAACAATTAATTATAATGTTTTAATCATATTTGTGGTTGTGACACCCCATCACAAGCCCACAAAGCCCATCAAATTTCCCATGAGGCCCTAGCCTCATTCCGGGGCCGATTTTGTTGGATTACTGAGAGGGGGCGTGAATCAGTAATAGATCAATTTAATCCTTTTTAACCATATAATCCAAGTGTTATATCAATGTAGCATTATCATCCAATAGCTACATTAAATAAGCAATGAACAAATGAACAATCATACACATACACAGTACACCGGTGTTTTATGTGGAAACCCAAAGCGGGAGAAAACCACATAATGTTTTTTCTTATATGTCTTGAAGAATTACATTCATTGGAAGCACCAACTTCCTTTGTTTTCCAGCTACAACTGGAAGGAGGCTCCAACCCCCTGGTTTCTCAGGCTACAACTTGAGGGAAGCTCCAACTCCCCAATTCTCTGGCTACAACCAGAAGGAGGCTACAACCCCCTATGTTCTCAGGCTACAACCAGAAGGTGGCTACAACCACCTTTCCTTGCCTCGTCCAACCACCCTGACGTATAAGTGGAATGATGGAACCAATGTCACACTATCACTGTGAGATATAATAATGTAAACCTGTACCAATCAACCTGTACCAAACAACATGTACCAATAACCTGAACCATGCATCAACCTGTACCTCAACCTATACCATAAACAAATGCATCAACCATGCACCAACCTGTACCTCAACCTGTACCATGAACAACTGCATCAACCATGCACCAAACCTATACAAATAACATGTCACAACAACCTGTCTAAACAACCTATCACAATGACCTGTCTCATCAATCTTATCAACCAAATTAGATATACTCACCAAGAAAAATCTCAAAGATGTGCATCAACCAAGCATAACACAACAACTCATAATCATCACCAAGATCAATATGTGCTTCTAATAATATACAAATACAAGTATGCTACATCATCCATAAACCATGTGTCAACAATACTACTAACAAGTGCCTCCAACAATGTACCAAGCATGTACCAATCATGTATCAACTACTCATCAACTATGACTCATCAAGATGTACCAACATCATCAACTATACACCTCATGTATGTGCCAACTCATCAACTACTTGTCTCAACCATGTACCCAACATGTACCTCAACTAAAAGCCCTCATCAATTTCATCATCCAAATATGATTTGTAACTTTGTAATAGACTCGGTGTATATGATCACATACCTTCAAACCTTCCTTAACTTTAACAACAAGAGACTAGCATTTTCATCAAACTTTTCTTTAGTCTCACATGACTAGTTTTGGATTAGTCAACAACCCTAACTTGAAATAATCATATCTATGTACCTGTAATGAATAAAGATCTGAAAATGATATACAATTTTATTCAATGTGTTTTATGTAATTCCTCCAAGTTTCACTACTTGGAACCTCTCAGAAAAGGAGTTGTAGAAAAAAAGGAATACCTTGTTGATTTATGGCTTATTCTAGAGAGCAACCTTGTAGAGCGTGCCCTACACGGAATATTTGTTGAATCGATCTGAAAATGTTACACAACATACTAAAGACTGTACTCTAACTAAAACATTTGGTCTTACTGAATTTGGATCTGTTATGAAGAATTTATGACGTT
This sequence comes from Picea engelmannii, assembly GCA_009831015.1. Lineage (NCBI taxonomy): Eukaryota > Viridiplantae > Streptophyta > Pinopsida > Pinales > Pinaceae > Picea > Picea engelmannii. The sequence goes on along the minus strand of ML788127.1, from coordinate 93,632 downwards.
TTTACCTGAAACACCTGTTTTATACTAGTTTCAGGACTAGCCACAAACCCTATTTTCCACGGAGTGTAACTCCAAAAATTAAACGACCCATAAGCGGAATTTTTTACCACAAGTACTTGGATATGTTACCTCAATGGCATAATAATTGCACGATCTGAATAATTCTAGAAAAAAAAAATTATTGCGAAAATGGTGAGATGACCTGTAAATAACATACCTTAGAAAGCATCATCAAAAGAACTTATCCTCCCTTGAATTTCGGCCTCCTTTTCTTCACCTTCCCCTTGAAATTTAGCTTACATATCCCTTGGTTACCTCAATCACCTATATATATTCAATATGCTCAAGTGTGATCTAAAATGAGAGAGTCTTGGCTCTTATTTATACTCTCTATCTTCTAGGTCACTTAACTCATTTCTAGGTCACTTAATCTATTTCTAGGTCACTTAACCCATTTATAGGTCACTTAACCTATTTTCTTCATTTATAGGGTTAACCATTTTCCATAATTAGAAAGTTCTCCATTACTTTATCATTTAAATATTCCTCCTTGATTTTGTCACTTCACTTTATTATTTAAATAATCATTCTTGACTTTTTCACTTTACTTTATCATTTAAATAATAATTTCTTCTTTGCAAGCTCTTTGACTTCTTTGACCTTTTGGGGCTTCAAGCCAACATATGAGGGTCCTCCAACTTCGTAAGGCCATAACTCTCAAACCGTGAGGAGTTATGTGACGTTCCACATACCACCAGAAATGGCATGACATGTACTATCCATATAGAATAGTATTACCTACAAATATATCAAAACTCATACCATTATCCATCAAATAAACTTGGGTCCATTACCCAAACCTGGGTTCTCCAACTTCTCATGGCCATAAATATCTAACCGTGAGGAGTTATGTGACGTTACACATACTACCGGAAATGGAATGAAATTTACTATCCAGATAGAATAGTCTTACCTTCAAATATATTAAAACTCATACCATTATACATGAAACAACCTTGGGTCCATTACCCAAACCTTTGTGCTACAAAAATTCGCTACTGGACTTTCTCCAAGGGTTGACATCAATCAATAAGGATTGACACCAATATACAATATCACTCTCCAATGGTTGACATCAATGAAAACCAACAATCCATACCAACTATCCATCAACCTAAGACAACTGTATGAGAATATCCCCCTTCAGAATTGATGGCAACACTAACATTGATGGAAAAAATTAGTCATGATAAAATTCATGCTTATAATCCTCATCAATGTTTTTATCTCTCCCCCTTTGACATCAATGGCAAAGGGTATCTCCCTTTGGGGCTTCTCCCCCTGACTGAACTCTCCTTGGGGCTGCTCCCCCTATCCACGTGCCTTTGATTTTTATTTGTGTTTATAAGCCTATAATTACTCTCTCCCCCTTCATATGAATAATATCTCCCCCTTTGACAAAGGGTATCACTCTGAAGTCATATCGCTCTTTCTTCCCTTGTGATAATCGTTCCCCTTGGAAACATGCCTCTATTATCTCTCTCCAAGCATTTACCTTTTCATATGATAAATTTCTCCCCCTTTGTCATATGTATGGTGTTTCCTTGTGTACATCTAAGAAATATAAGATAAGAATTCAAAAGCATTCATTTTGGAGTAGAAATTACTCCTAGTCTCCGGCGAAGATACTCAAGGGCTTCCCGTGGAAGCGGTTTTGTAAAGATGTATGCCAATTGTTCTTTTGTTCCCACATATTCAACTCTTATGTTCTTCTCTGCAACCTGTTCCCATAGAAAGTGATACTTGATTGGAATGTGCTTTGTCTTGGAGTGCATCACTGGGTTTTTTGAGATACTGATGGCACTTGTATTATCAATAGATTGGAATGGGCTCATCATACTCAACCTATATATCTGTCAAAGTTTTTTTAATCCATAGAACCTGTGTACAACATGTTTTTGCTTCAATATACTCTGCCTGGGCTATAGATAAGGATATTGATGATTGTTTCTTGCTTAGCCAAGATAATAAAAACTCACCCAAGTAAAATGTTTCTCCACTGGTGCTTTGTTGGTCATCAATGCAACCTGCCCAATATGCATTTGTGTAGGAAATAAGTGATATATCCTTTTCTTTTGGATACCATGATCCAAAATCTTCTATTCCTTTGAGATATCTGAAAATCCTCTTCAATGCGAATACATGTGATTCATTTGATGTTGCTTGAAATCATGCCACCTGTCCAACTACTTGCATTACATCTGGTCTGGATGTTGTCACATATAGTAGGATACCAATCATTGACTTTTATTTCCTCTGATTTGTAGACTTTGAATCATCATCTTCGCTCAACTTGCAACTGGTTTGCATGGGAGTGACAACTGGTTTGCAATCTTCCATTCTGAACCTCTTTAGCATTTCTCCGATATACTTGGTTTGAGAAATAAAAATTCCTTGGTTTATTTGACGTATCTGAAGACCTAGAAAGAAGGATAGTTCTCCAAGTAATGACATTTCAAATTCATTCTGCATATCCTTTGCAAATTTCTGGCTAAACCTGTCATTAGTACTTCCAAAAACAATATCATCAACATAAATTTCAATTAATAAAATACTACCTTGAGTTACCTTGATGTAGAGGTTGTTGTCTTTGCTTCCTTTCCATATTTCATAGGGAGTTTTGTCATTGTTGTTTTTGAGCATTACTCTGTTTTGAATGTGAACTGTTGTATGCACTTCATGTGTCCAAAAAAATATCTGTCAATTTGGAATCCATTATCATTGTTCGAGCCATTTCCTGTGTAATTATCATCCATTATGATAATGTTCCTTTGTCTTTGAACCACTCTTTGAACCAATCTATGAATACATTCTCTCGCCCATACTGTCCAAGAATATACTTGCGCAACTGTCCATAATGTTGATCCATTTATCACTATACTATCATGAAGTCTTGATTAATCCATCAAATTGTACTTCTACTAACTGACTGCTCTGGATACATCTTCTCAAACTCTGCAAGTTGCTCGAAGGATGGTTCTTTAGTCTGTCACAGCTATCGCATAGACTCCCCCTGTCTAATATTCATATTACCTGGGAGTCTCTAAGTCAGATGGCTTAGAACAATTGTTTCTCTGATGTGTATTCATCATTATCTTCATTGGTAGATTCATCATCATATTCATTGGTAGATTCATTATCTCTTTGAGCTCTGACTTCTTTATTTCTGTCTATGGATTCATCTTTCACTAAAATTCCTGAAAGTACAATCTCTTGAACCTATTCCTTATTTACTTGTCCTTCCTTTCTTTCAGTTATTTTCCAAACCTTTCTGTATCTGACATATTTCTATTTCTCTATAGAATTTTCTTCATCTCGTTTTATTGCCAATCTTGCGATATCTAGTACCTAGTATTTGTTCACATGTTCTTCCTGTTTTCTTATCTGTACTTTCTTATATCTGATATCAATATTCTCTTTCATGGAATTATCGATCATGCTTCTACAATCATTGGCTATGTGTCCATAGTTATGACATTTGTAACACTCAATGTTACGTGCGACCACATAGGCACTTATTGCTTGAACATTTCTTTTATAATCCCTACAATTTGCAACCTTATGTCCAAAGTTAGTACAATAAAAACAATGACCATAAAATAAATTTGCATACCTGGGAGTGAATGATCTTCTTTGTGGCATAGTCCTTTTGGATTTTTTCCTTGACTAACCATGATCATAATTGAAGCTTCTTTGTGGCTTGAACATGGATGATCTTCTTGAAGATGTATCTTCAATAGTTTTCTTAGATTCTGGTTGACCATGATTCCTTCCTTTGAGTACTTATGCATAACTCTTTATATTTTCTTCATTCTTCTTTTCTAGCAACGTAGAGTGCTTCTCTTCATTCTCTACAACTAATGTGGATGTTTCTGTCTCTTCAACATTCTTGTTGAGCTTGATGATTTTGACTCTTAGTGTGACAACTTCTTCTTCAAGATTCTCAACCTCTTCTTGTTTCTTCATTATCTGAGACTTCATGACCTCTTCTGTTCTCTTTGCTTCTTCAAGTTGGATTTTCAATGTAATTATTTCTTCTTCCAGTCTTCTCTCTTCTTGACCAAACTCTTCCTCAAGTTGGTTTAAGTCATTGGTTCTTT
>ML788127.1:56743-89313 GCA_009831015.1 Picea engelmannii | reverse complement strand
CTGCATCTTCTTTGACATTTTATGAATCTATGATGGGTGAAGAATATATGTCATGTAACTTATCCCAAAGTTCTTTTGCTAATGAACATTTACCAACCTTTTCTCTTACCGGATTAGGTAATCCTTCCCAGATGAAATCCATTACTATTTTGTTATTCTTCCTCAATTCCTTCTTGGCTGCAGTATTTTCCCTTTTTGAACTATCATATCCTATAAAAACTGATAGCCAAATATAATATCCCTCTACCTGTAAAAATACTTCCATCCTTATGCTCCACATTTCATACTTAAAACCATTATGACCATTAAACATTGCTACTCCATTCTCAGAATAATCCATGATCTCCTTCTAGTGGTTAAACTGTCTCTTGAAGGAACCTCTCTCTGATACCAATTGTTGGATTACTGATAGGGGGGTGAATCAGTAATAGAGAAATTTAATCCTTTTTAACCATATAATCCAAGTGTTATATCAATGTAGCATTATCATCCAATAATTGCAGAGTAAATAAGCAATGAACAAATGAACAATCATACACATACACAGTACACCAGTGTTTTACGTGGAAAGCCAAAGCGGGAGAAAACCAGAGAATGATTTTTCTTATATGTCTTGAAGAATTACATTCATTTGAAGCACCAACTTCCTTTGTTTTCCAGCTGCAACTGGAAGGAGGCTCCAACCCCCTAGTTTTTCAGGCTACAACCTGAGGGAAGCTCCAACTCCCCAATTCTCTGGCTACAACTAGAAGGAGGCTACAACCCCCTATGTTCTCCGTCTACAACCACCTGTCCTTGCCTCGTCCAACCGCCCTAACGAATAAGTAGAATGATGGAACCATTGTCACACTATCACTATGAGATATATTGTTGTAAACATGTACCAATCAACATGTACCAAACAACCTGTACCAACAACCTGAACCATGCATCAACCATGCATCAAGTTGTACCATAAACAAGTGCATCAACCATGCATCAACCTGTACTTCAACATGTACCATGAACAACTGCATCAACCATGCACCAAACTTGCACAAATAACATGTCACAACAACCTGTCCAAATAACCTATCACAACAGCATGTCTCATCAATCTTATCAACCAAATTAGATATACTCACCAAGATCAATCACCAAGAAAACTCTCAAAGATGTGCATCAACCAAGCATAACACAACAACTTATAAACATCAACAAGATCAATATGTGCTTTTAATAATATATGAATACAAGTATGCTACATCATCCATAAACCATGTGTCAACAATACTACTAACAAGTGTCTCCAATCATGTACCAAGTATGTACCAATCATGTATCAACTACTCATCAACTATGACTCGTCAAGATGTACCAACATCATCAATTATAAACCTCATGTATGTGCCAACTCATCAACTACTTGTCTCCACCATGTACCCAACATGTACCTCAACCAAAATCCCTCATCAATTTCATCATCCAAATATGATTTGCAACTTTGTAATTTACCTGGTGTATATGATCACATACCTGCAAACCTTCCTTAACTTTAACAACAAGAGATTAGCATTTTCATCAAACTGTTCTTTAGTCTCTAATGACTAGTTTTGGATTAGTCAACAACCCTAACCTGAAATAATCATAACTATGTACCTATAATGAATAAAGTTCTGAAAATGATAAACAATGTTCTTCAATGTGTTTTATTCAATTCCTCCAGGTTTCAGTACTTGGAACCTCTCAGAAAAGGAGTTATAACAAAAATGGCATACCTTGCTGAATTATGGCTTATTCTAGAGAGAGACCTTGTAGATCATGCCCCACACAGAATATTTGTTGAATCAATATGAAAATGTTACACAACATACTACAGACTGTAATCTAACCAAACAATTTTGTCTTACTGAATTTGGATCTGTTATGAAGAAGTTATGACGTTTTTACCTGAAAAAACCTATTTTAGACTAGTTTCAGGACTAGCCACAAACCCTATTTTCCACGGAGTGTAAATCCAAAAATAAAACGACCCACAAGCTTAATTTTTTACCATAGATACTTGGATATGTTTCCTCAATGGAATAGAAATTTCATGGTCTGAATCATTCTAGAAAAAAAATTATTGTGAAAATGGTGAGATGACCTGTAAATAACATACCTTAGAAAACATCATCAAAAGAATTTGTCCTCCCTTGAATTCCCTCTTTATTTTCTTCACCTTCCCTCTGAAATTCGGCTTACATATCCCTTGGTTACCTCAGTCACCTATATATATTCAATATGCTCAAGTGTGATCTAAAATGAGAGAGCCTTGCCTCTTATTTATACTCTCCATCAAGCCTTGCCTCTTATTTATAATCTCCATCTTCTAGGTATCTTAACCCATTTCTAGGTCACTTAACCCATTTCTAGGTCATTTAACCTATTTTCCTCATTTTAGGGTTAACCACTTTCCATAATTAGAAAGTTCCCCATTACTTTATCATTCAAATATTCCTCCTTGATTTTGTCACTTCACTTTATTATTTAAATAATCCTTCTTGACTTTATCACTTTACTTTATCATTTAAATAATAATTTCTTCTTTGCAGGCTCTTTGACTTCTTTGACCTTTTGGGGCTTCAAGCCAACATATGAGGGTCCTTCAACTTCGCAAGGCCATAAATATCAAACCATGAGGAGTTATGTGACGTTCAACATACCACCAAAAATGGCATGACATATACTATCCATATAGAATAGTCTTACCTGCAAATATACCAAAACTCATACCATTATCCATCAAACAAACTTGGATCCATTACCCAAACTTGCGTTCTCCAACTTTTCATGGCCATAACTCTCTAACCGTGAGGATTTATGTGACGTTCCACATACCACCGGAAATGGAATGACATGTACTATCCATATAGAATAGTCTTACCTTCAAATATATTAAAACTCATACCATTATACATGAAACAACCTTGGGTCCATTACCCAAACCTTTGTGCTACTGGAATTCGCTACCGTACTTTCTCCAAGGGTTGACATCAATATACAATATCACTCTCCAATGGTTGACATCAATGACAACCAACTATCCATCAACCTAAGCCAACTGTCTAACAGATTTCACTGAAACAATCTGGTGCAACGAATATTCTCACATGCATGACACCTTAGTCTCTTGTGGGAATACCTCCCAAATATACAATAAAAAACACTCCCTCTTAGCGATGGAGGTATCCCATCAACCATCATATGGATATACCTATGTCTCCCACACTGGAAGTGACTCTACAAGAGCTACACTCCAATCCTCATGATTGGTTCCTCCCTCTATCACTAAATCAGATCCTGCTCTCCAGTCCTCTTGACTGGATGCATCCTCGGTCAATGAAGCAAGTCTTGTTGTGAAATCTATCTCACTGGATGTTCCCTTTGTGACTGAAGAAAATCCTACTCCACAGTCTTCCTAACTAGATGCCTCCCCCGTCACTGTAGCAAAAACTGTTAAAACAAATGGATCCTCCATGTAGGTCTCACATGCCCTAGAGGCTTTCTACCTATGAACCTCCTTCTTGGCCTCCTCAACCCATGAAACTTTCCCTCCAGTCCTTGAAGATGCCTCTCTCCCACCTGAACCTAAGGGTGAAATCCCTATGAATAGTTGGATATCCCTTTAAGCCAATTGACTCTCTCTGAGATTAGGCTCCCTCTGAGTCCACATGCTCCCTATAAAACCTAACTCCCTCTGAGTCTATACAATCTCTGGAGCCATCTTCTCCCTATGAACGTGTTGACCTCCTATGAAGTCTAATCTCCTCTGAGCAGTCTTGGGAGGCTACTCCTCCCTCTTGGATCCTGAGGGTTGACTCCCTCTTAACTCTGTCTCCCTCTGAACCGAAACTACTGGTGGGTCTACCTACCTCACCACTGGTGGAGCTACCTACTCCCTCTGAACCTATGCTACTGGTGGGGCCACTTTCCTCATCATTGGTGGAACTACCTACCTCACCACTAGTGGAGCTAATATTTTTCTCTGCTATTGCTAATCATAGCATGCATAGGATGGCCCCTTATCCTATATAGGTTTCCCTCCATAAATCCAAGAATCATCGTTGATATGAATCTATATTGTCCAAGCATAACCAATACCTATCCATCTCAAAATAATACATGATAGCCCTTCCTCTCAATCTTTGAGATTGAGAGGACACTCCTCTTGAGTTCTAGCACCCATAACACATTTGAAATCCTCAATATCTCTTCTGACTCCAATTGGAACGATACAGTACAAGATTCTCGTATTGCATGCTTTTCTCCTATACCAAGATCCACACACACATCTAAGCCAGTATTTGTGAAAGTTTCAAATAACTCTCGTGCACCTATCATATGGAAAGATGCTCCGCTATCCACCAACCAATCCTCCCTGTTGGAGACTGTACATGAAAGGGTGAAGAACAACAAGGTCTCCCTCTAGAACCTATCTGTAACCTCATCAACCTATGTTGTTGATGCCTACTACCTTCCTCCCCTTCCCCTCTGGCGTGGACACTGTGAAGCATAGTGCCCAAAGTCATGAAAATCAAAACATTTGTTATTACTAAGATCCTTCTTTTGTCTCGACTTCTCTCTCGGGAGAATCCCTTCTCCCATGAGAACCTAGTTTTCTTGGAGAACCTCTTCTACCCTTCCTAGTGTGGGATGCAAGGGCCTGGTTATCATCACTACTATTCTTCACCATACCATCCATATAATCCCTGGACACCAACTGGTTCTCCTCCTGGATACAATTATTCCATAGTCTATAAAAGTCTGGTAACTTGTCTCATGCATAGATCCCCTACACAAATGGTTCCCAAGACCTAGGGAGACCTCTCAATGCTACATTCATCAACTTAACACCCTCCATTTTATCGTCAATAGCTTCAAGATGATCTTGGATCTAAGTGATCTTCATAAGGTAGCTAGAAACTATGTCCTCACCAGTCATCCTGACAATTTGAAGTCGATGCTCCAAATGTAGCATCTTGCATGTATTCTTGTTTTGGTATGGACCCACCAAAGCATCATACACCTCCTTGGAAGATGTCTCCTCATAAATTTGAGGAATCAAGTTATCCTTCACATATTATAGCAACACTCGCTTGGCCTTCACTTCCTTCTTCTTGTGAGTTTCCAATTCTTGCATATCAGTAGGAGCTACAACCACACTCTCAACATACTCCTTGAGGTCATTTTCTTCCAGTGAAAGAAGAACCCTTTCCTTCCAAGCTCAGAATTTGGTTTCCATTTCAAACATGTCCTCAAGCTTCAATGTGTTCACCATTTTGATCTTTCTGAAACAAGAACAATAACAACACCTCGCTAGTGTTGTAGCCAACAATGTGTCTTAATATGATCCCCTTCTCCTCAAATCCCAAGCTCTGATGCCATGTCAATTTTCACATGCAAATATATGTGACTAATTTTTCAAATTTGAAAATTGCTTCCTAGTGAACTAACAGTAAACCCTATTTTTTATCACTGAACAATTTTACATTGAAAATAATTGTCTGAAAATATATGCAGCGGAAAAAACAAGATCATAGATGAATCATCAATACAAAAGAGACAAAAAAATTGTTTTATGTAATCTTGTCAAATTCAGAAATCATGAGGGAAAAAATAGCCCTCCCGGCCAATATAAATCCACCAAAATCTGAGGACAACCTTGTCCTCCAATAACCATACAAATGAAAAAACCAAACCTCAAAAATATCCCTAGGAATTTCCTCTGCCCACAAATATGCTACAGACCACCTATACAGCCTGCTAACGTCACTTGTTATCCTGTATGGACCTTCTTTTACAAAGAAAACTTTGTACACGACTCACCTTACTAAAAACTGCATACATACACGACTGTGCCAACTACAACCTGCGTATACGTGATTCACCTTCCTGCAACCCACCTACATATGCTAATGTGCTCTTTTCTACCCATGTATATACATGATTCCTCCCACTGCAATCCATGTACAAGTACAGAAAACTTGTACGAACATCTCCATACAATTCGCTCTTTGCGACTTCCTCTTTTCTAGGCTAGATTTTCCATCGTTGCAGAATTTCCCTTTTTTGAAATCACCAAGCCTCCTAGAGAGAGTGTAGACTCACTTATGCTAAGTCTATCCTTTCAAAAAATGTGCAAATGTCACAATGACCTATCTCCTTTTATACAAGTCCAATGAGTGATTTTATGCATCCCTTCTAAACTCAACAATTAATTAGAATATTTTAATCCTCATTGTGCGTGTGATACGCCATAAGAAGCCCACAAATCCCATCAACTTTACCATGAGGCCCTAGCTTCATTTGATATAGCCCTAAAATGCCCTACCTATGAATACATGGCATTGGCCTTCCTACTTGCATAATTTGTCATTTCACTGTAGAGGAACTCTATTTAAAAAAAACATTTTTTGGAGCATGTACGCACCCTACTACACTATTGCCCACATACATACTCTTGTTGCATGCTAGATAGCCTGCGTACATATGATAGTTGCATATTAAACAACCCGCGTTTACCTTCAAAAGTTGCAAAAAATAAAAAGCTGCAAGGAATTCGGTGGAATTAACAAGCTATTGGAGGTTTCCCAACCATTTCACCTTTTATAGCCTGTCCCCAAACCGAATAAATATCCTTTTTTCATATAAAAGGAGGTATTGGGGTATCATTACAACATCAAACATTAGAATGATGAAAATATGCCCAAATCCCTTTCCTTCCTTGCCCAAGTATTTGCAACCTTTATTGAGTTCTTGCCTCAACATTCCCTAATCTCTAGCCTTTTTCACCCATACAATCCATTACCTTCCCTTGAAGTGATCAGCTGATTGTGAGATAATAGATTTGGAAAGTGCACTTGGAGCATTTCCAAGAGGAGCCCAGACCAAGTTCACAGAGCGTCGACCTACAAAAGTTGTAATTTTCAATCTTTGAATATTGAATAAAAGATTATGTTTCTCTGTCCCAAATGATATCTTTATGTATTTTATTTGGTTTATGCATAATGAGTTATATCTAGCCCTAATTGATTAATAGAAATATAATATTCGTAGCATTGTTTGCCTAAGCTTTGATGCAGGTCAGCTTTGGGGGGAGACCAACATCCAAGGAAGCAACAAGGCTCGAGGAGGTCATCATCGAACATTTGGACCAAAGGTACTGCTTCTAACTTACTCTTCTATCACTTCATGTTCATTTGTGTAGAATGTTTGGGGTAGTGTAGGAATTAGATTGTATTTTAAGGGAGTTCATAGCTATGTCTATACTTAGAAACCTGGTATAATTATAGGGGGGTTTTCCTACTAGCAAAATTGGCGACTCCAGCGGGGAGTCTCTCTAGGGTTTTAGAGGGAGGTTTTTGGGATTTTTTGGCTTCTTTATTGTCTTTTGAGTTTTTATCAAGTTCACTGAGTCTTTTAAGGATCTCTGGTCACCTGCAAGGTGCCTACCAGTTTTTCCCTGCCCAATCAGTCTGCCTAGTATTTTTCTTTTTGAGAAATCCCAGAGGTGTAGGCTTTCTTCTTTGACTCGACCCGTATACAAATGCCCTTTGCACAATAGAAAACTTGCATACATATGCAAGTTGCTGGTGCACAACCTGCGTCTCTGTGTCAAGAAAGTGTTTTTAAAAAAGAGAGGTCTTTCTCTTTCTTGATAGAAGTTTAGGCTTCTCAGGGCTTGCTTGGATCTTCCAGAGTCTCTGTTTTTTGGCCTTAGCTTGGGTTAAAGATTTGTTTAACTTGTTTTCTTATCTTTCTTTTGTTTGCCCTAGAGGTTTAGAGTGAACTTTCAAGTTTTATATCCTCCTTTTGTTTCTTTTTGAATCCATGGGTTTACGCAGTTGGCTTAGGTTCTATATCAATCTTGGTTTCTGTTTTGTCTTTTTTCCTATTTCTTGCTTTGAAAAACAAAAAAGATTTTTACTTTAGTTTTTCTTGTTAAAGAAGTTCGAAAAATAAAAAATATTTTTTTTTTATTTTCTTGCATTTAGTTTGGTAAAGTATCCTAGGGTGTTTATTTGCAGAAGAAAAGAGTCTCAGTTTCAAAGTTCTTTCTTGCTTTCCTAAAATATAAGTAGTTTTTCTTAGTCAAACGAAAGCACTTTATAGGAAACTTTCAATTATAATATCATGGAACATTAATTTGAAAAGTTCATATTTACAAAGGGTTTTACAAGCTTTGCTTTAATTTCGAAGTATCTATTTGCTTTTAAATGCTCTCAAGTTCTCTTCATTTTTCCTCTCTTCCAAACACCATTAGTTGCGTGACCACATCCTTTGTGTAAATCAAGCCTTAAATTAACACTTAACTTAAAATATATTAGACTTTATGTTTGTAGGGTTCACTAACTAGTTTAGGCTTTTAGGGCCTTGAATTAGGTGTGAAGAGGAAACTCTCCAAGGCCATTTAAAACAAACATTGGATTATGAGATAGGGAGTGTCTAAATTCCAATGTTGTAAGAGTTAGCTAGGACCCCCCTCTAACACAGGGGATAAACACAAGGTCACGCGAGGAAAGGTAGAGGAGATAACCCCTCCAAAGACGGACCGAACATAGTGGGGATTGTATATTGAGGGTCTTTCTCGGGAACAATACTGATCGCATTTGCCTACGGAGCTTCGTGGACCTCGAATCCATTTAAGATCCTCAATTGTCTTCTGTACCAATTGATTTCATCACCCTTGAAGGGCTTCGAACTTGTTATCCTACTCATTACGATATGCTCGATTATCAATTGTACCTGTCTGGTGACTCACTTCCAGCTAGCAACTTAGTTTCCTAGATTTTACAGACATACACATGTGACTGCAGGGGTATACCCCGATACCTAGGGAAAATTTCAGATCACGCTTCACAGAGTATACCCAAAGGGTGCTTCCATGTTCGAGTTGCACTTGCATCGGTTAACTGTTCTAGTGTCGATTGGTGTAATTGTCCTTCCCACTAGTTAGTCGATTGCTTGATTTATCTTTAGGAAATTTTAGTGTGTGCTCTATGCTCCCTAGTTTTCCATAATGAGTTAGTCAGTCATTGCTTTGGGTCTCTAACCTAAGGTGGTAGACCGCCCACTCTATCATTCGTGAGGAATTTTTGGTCTTCCACTTAGAAACATGGAGATGCCTCTTTATAAGCATTGTTTTTATACCATTGGTTCCCTAGAGTCAGTGTGTGAGACTTTTACAGACTTGAATGATCTCGCAAGGGGAGAACCTGTGCATAAGATCTTCAAGGAAAAATTTCCTGACAATATCAACCAAGGAACCCCTTCACAAGGGGATTCTTGTCCTTTTCCTTTCTTCGAAAACATTTGTGTCCCTTTGATGGCCACTTTGTACATTCTTGGGTTGAATGTGGGACTACCGATTTGGTTGGGTACCATTCCAAATGTCCCGAATTATTTTGATGCTTCTTCATTAAGCACCTTATGTCATGGGCATCATGTTGATGTTCCTTCATCAACAAAGTATTCTCCTCCTCCCTCTACCTTCTCTGGTGAAAGTATAACTACTACTAACCAGAAGTCTAAACAAAATAGAAAGAGGGAGAATAGGAAGAAGAAATCACCAACCTCTACGAGTCATGTTGGAGATAGTTCCTCAACCTATACTAGTCAAGGTTAAGACCAACACCCAACCTCTACAAGTCATGCTAGAGGAAAAAGTCAAGTCACTGCTAGTCATACTGGAGATAGGTCTGTAGCCTCTGTGAGTCATGTTATCGACCAATCACTAACCTCTACAAGTCATGATTGGGGAAAAAGTACAGTCACTATTATTCATACTAGTGATAGGTATGTAGCCTCTACGAGTCATGTTATCGACCCATCACCAACCTCTGTTAATCATGTTGGAGATGTGAAACCAACGACTGTGATTCATGTTGGGGGCACAAGTCTTGTGAATGAGAATTATATGAGTGATATGTCAACAACCTCTTCTAGTCATGTTGAGGACAAGAAACCAGCCACTGCTAGTCATGCTAGGGGCATTGATTATGTTGGGAAACCTAGAAAGATAGGATGTAAGACTAAGATCCCTTGTAATCTTTGCAAGGGAGATCACCTTACTCATTTATGCCCTGGTCTTCCAAAGGAATGAATATTGTGGTCCCTGTTTGCAAGATCTTCTGATTGTGAGTCTTCTAAGGTTTCCTCACAGCCTATTTATCCAATGGTTGAGGAAGTGGTTGTGTCGATGCAATATTTTGTTGATCCCACTCTTCTCTTGGAGACTGATGAGTCTACCAAAGTGGTCATGCCGATGAAATATTCGGTTGATCCCACTCTTCTCTTGGAGAGTGTCGAGTCTACCAAAGTGGTCATGCCAATGAAATCTTCAGTTGATCCCACTCTTCTCTTGGGGACTTATGTGTCTACCGACAATGTTTTTAGTATTTCTAGTTCAGTACTTTCAGAACAAGGGGGAATTCCGCTCACTTCGAGCACACCCCCTCCAAGTCCTAGGATGGGTTCCTTTGATTGGAATGACATTTTTGAACCTTGCCTTCCTTCTTCTGCACCTTTTCAAATAAGGGTTGAAGCCAATTCAAAAAACATTTACCGATGTATTGTAGACGAAGGAGCCTTCGCAAGTATTTTATCCTCCTCGACTTGGCAAGCTTTGGGTTCTCCTGAGCTTGTGTCTGCTTCACATGAGTTGTTGGATTTTGATAGACGTCCTAGTGAATATTTGGGGGTTCTTCCTCGGTTACCTATCTCGTTAGGTGGGAAGATTGTCCGTTTTGATGTTATAGTGGTGCAAGGCCCATTATATTTCAATATGCTTCTCGGGTGTGATTATGTATATGCTATGAACGTTGTGGTGTATACGCTCTTTCAGGTGATGCATTTCCCTCACAATGGAAGCATTGTCACTATCGACTAGTTAGCATATGATAATCACCATCCTCATTCGGTTTTAGTTCAGGCTTCCCCTTTATATTTTCCTAGTGTTCATGTAGACTCTACCTTGCCACATGTAAATTATGTGGCATCTTATCCTCGATGTTCAATTGCTTCCAAGAATGATCCTGTGCAATCATGTTTTCCTTCTAGAAACATGGTCTCGACAATTGATTAGTCTTTTTATCCAATGGGGGCATGGGACCCCTTGCTTCCCCCTCTTGGTTTGAGTGATCTCAAGTTTCCTTTTGAGTCTGATATCATTGTTTTTAGATCCTCAAATCCTTGTTCTTGTGATTCTTTGTTGACAGAATTTGCTAGTCCTGGCGAGAACCTCCATCGTCATATGGAATATGGTCATTTTTCTTTGCCCTTTGGGACTTTTGACCCTCCTCGTTCGGGTGATTTCTCGGATTTTGAATTGCCTTCGGATGAGGCTATCCTTGAATCCATGACTACAATTTCTATACCATGGGAAGACTTACACCATGGTTTGTGTTTTCTTTCCTTATGGGAGACTTTCCAGGTTGACTATCGAAGAGACTCTTGGTCAGAGCCTAGCAACGTGCTCTACCTGAAATACTACCACGCATGAGTCGTAAGGATGTGTGATACCTTGTACATATTGTAAAGTCTAGGTTTTTTGTTTTCAAGTTTTGTATTCAGTAGCACCTCTTATTTTTTGAAGTTTTTTATATATATTAGATCTATTAACTTTTGGATGAGTGTTATTGGCCTTATATGCAGGATCTTGGAGACATTTTTTCTTTGAAATTTTGTTCATCGTATCGATCCATTCTGACAGGTATTGACCTCGAAAATGGAATATAGGTTAGGTGATATTAAGCTTCCCTACTCACATTTTTTCATTATCTGTTTCCTGGATCTTTTGGCCTTAGGATCGACCCCACTGAATTGTGACACTAATATTCCTTGCTAATAAGTGTGTCATACTTTATGTGGTAGAGCCTTTCTTCCATGGGCATCCTAGTTAGAACCTTGTTTTCCATTTGGTTCCCATGCCGAAGTACTTAATAGGCATAATAGTCCTTTTAGTCCTGTCATGACTTTGAAAAGAAGCCTCATTCTTATTCTTGGTCATCATTCTTGGCCTTTTCCACGAGACTCCCTAAGAGCATGGTTTATTGTCTTTCAAGATCGCTTAAACTTTGAAAGCAACATCTAACGAGAGATCATTTATTATTTTTGGTCTCGTCTAGATTACTTGAGAAAATAAGCCCCCTTGGAGTCTTCTTTAAGCCCTTTTCAGACTCTCTAAAATTGAAAAGATTGTCGAGCGATCTTGTTTCCCTTCTCGTTCCCCAAACTCAAATTTGAATGCACATTTGTCTAGCGGTAGTTTACCCCTTTTTCAATCTGGATGGATAATTTTACGAATAAAGGTATGCTCTAGGAACTTCAGTTCAATAGAAGAGTATTCTCAGGCGTAAGTTTAACCCTTTTTCAGGCCCGAGGGACTAAATTTTCGAAAAAGGAACATTCTCCTTGGTTTTGGTTTATCACCTTTTTCAGGCCTTAGAGATTACTTACTAAAAAGGAACCCCCCCGGAGTCCATAGTTAATCTCTTTTCAGACTCCCTAAAATTGAAAAGATCATCGAGTGACCTTGTTCCTTCACACTCGTTAAATTGGTCCAAAAGAACATCTACTTGGCATGAGTTTAACCCTTTTTCGAGCCAGTATATTAGTGCGGAAAAAGGTATGCCTCGGGAGATTCATTTCATCAAGAGAGTTCTCCTCAGTTAATTTATACTTTTTCGGGCTAAGGAGACTAAACTCAAAAAAAGGTTGTGAGTCCATAGTTAATCTCTTTTCAGACTCCTTAAAACTGAAAAGATAGTCGAGTGACCTTGTCTTTGTCACACTCATTAAAATGGTTTTAAAAAGACGTTCTTTTGGTGCAAGTTTAACCCTTTTTTGAGCCGATTGGACTAGTTGCGAAAAAGGTACTCCTTGGAGTCTTATTTTTACATTTTTTCAAACTCTCTAAACATGAAGAAAACACCAATTTTACCTTCTCTGGGATCATAAAATTTACAGGGAAGGAGTCTTGTTGTGTCACGCTTAATCGCATTGAGGGTCTCATCTCTGTGTCTTTAGCCTAATGTCGACTCCATGTTGCTCTAAACTTAACCTTTAAATCATTCCTTATACGCAATCCTTGCAACACTTTTTGCCTCTGTGATCTGACACCTTGACCCATGGAGGAATTTTCCCCGAGTGTCCTTATCCTACACATGTCTCCTTTTCTTGAGCATCAGTATGTTCCATGCGCTTGGAACTAGTTTGCTTGCTCACGACACTCGTTCCTCCTTTGTAACATAGCATTCTTTTATTCTTTTTCAAGCTTGTTTAAAATTTGAAAAAGACAAAAATATCAAATATTCCAAGAAGAGGGGAAGGGAAATATACATTCTTTTTTCGACAACAAAGATAGTCTCCCTTGGAAAAAGCACATCTTTTTGTTTGTTCGTCAATCATTGGGATCTAATATGGCCTTAGGAAGTTGTTCTCACTACATAGAGTTGTGTCCTCCTCCGTTTGGTTACTCTTCCAAACATATGGAGAGTTTGTGGTGCCTCCTACATCTCAAACTTTTGTCGATATTACGCTTCTTGAGTCTGATCATCTTTCGTGCTTTTGTCCAAGGGAATTTTTATCCAACCTAAGTCAGAATTTATGAATGTTGTCTCTTGACTTTCATGAGTCGACCATCTCGTGAGTCCAGTCAAGTCCAGATTCAAAATCGATGAAGTTCTTTGTTGATCATCGAGATCCTCCAGTCTTTTCCCGACGGCTTTTCGAAGACCTCAAGGTAGTGAGTCTTACACTCCCATTGTACTCCTACCTGATTTTTGAAGATCTTGAAGTTGTTCTTTGAGCTATGAAGTTTTCATCTATAGCCGCATGTGTTACTAGCTTCTTGAAGATGCATATTGTACTTGTATATCTTCGACTAGTTTTGAGATGTAGATCCGTTGTGTATTGCTCACGGATACACTTTATACATTTATATGGAATGGATATGTAGTGTACATCATTGGCAGCCATGATTAGTTCATCCCGAGCATAGGTATGCCTACCTCAGAGAGATAAAACAAATTTTGTAGATGGCACCTCCCGAACTCTGGTCACGGGATCACTCGATTTAGTGCATTCCCTCTGGTGAAGATATTGCAATGTATCTCGGCCATCAGTTTCTCTTTTGACCTCATACATTAGGGGGAATTTTTTATAGCCCAAAAATGCCCTACCTATGCATACATGGCATTGGCCTTCCTACTTGCATAATTTTCCATTTCACTGCCGCAGAACTCTATTTTAAAAAACCATTTTTTGGAGCATGTACGCACCCTGCTGCACTACTCCCCATGTACATACGCTTACTGCATGCTAGACAAACCATGTACATACATTAGTTGCATACTAAACAACCCGCGTTTACCTCCAAAAGTTGCAAAAAAAATAATTTGCAAGGAATTCAACGGAATTAGAATGCTATTGGAGGTTTCCCAACCATTTCACTTGTTATAGCCCATTCCCAAACCGAATGACTATCCTTTTGTCATATAAAAGGCGGTCTTGGGGTCTCATTCCAACATCAAGAATTAGAACGGTGAAACTCTACCCAAATCCCTTTCCTTCCTTGCCAAAGTATTTTCATCCTTTTTTGAGTTCTTGCCTCATCATTCCTTCTCTAGCCTTTTTCTCCCATACAATCCCTTCCCTTCCCTTGAAGTGATCAGCTAATTGTGAGAGAAGGCATTTGGAAGGTGCACTTGGAGAATTGTCAAGAGGAGCCCGAACCAAGTTCATGGAGCATTGGCCTGCAAAGGTTGTAATTTCCAATCTTTGAATATTGAATAAAAGAATATTTTTCCTTGTCCCAAATGATATCTTTATGTGTTTTATTTAGTTTGTGCATAATGAGTTATATCTAACCCTAATGGATGAATAGAAATAGAATATTTGTAGCATTGTTTGCCTAAGCGTTGATGCAGGCCAGCTTTGGGAGGAGACCAACATCCAAGGAAGCAACAAGGCTCGAGGAGGTCAGCATCGAACGTTTGGACCAAAGGTACTGCTTCTCACTTACTTTTCTATCACTTCGTGTTCATCTGTGTGGAATGTTTGGGGTAGTGTAGGAATTAGATTGTCTTTTAAGGGAGTTCATAGCTCTGTCTATACTTAGAACCCTAGTATAGTTATAGGGGGGTTTTCCCGCTAGCATCATTCTTGGGCCGATTTTAGTGAAACAAAAGGTTGATTTGGTGCCAACAAAGATTCACACATGCTTGAGACCTTGGCCTCTTCTGGGAATACCTTCTGAAGAAACAATAAAAAACATGAATCACCAAGTGGAGTCAAAGGTAGTTCACAAGGTGACAAGTGTCAAGTTAAGAGCATGCAAATACATTGTTTGGAATTAGTGCAATTCTCATTCATTTTGCCATTGATTCCATCATTCACTCAATCATCCATCAATTGTACCTTGCATGGAATGTGGAAGTTGTAATTACCCAGTAAATCCTTGGTGGTTTGGATTGAATAAGCAGGTTGTCAAGCATGTGGAGAAATTTCTCTGGGTGGGAGAATTATTGGGATATGTTTCCCTGTGTGCTAGGCCAATGGGTGATGAACTCTTGAGCAACCTTGTGTCCCAGGTTCCTGATAGGTTGTGGGGAATGAAAGGCTATGAGATGGGGATTGTTGCTAGAGTTGGCACCTATGTGTGTTCTGTTTTGAGCTATTTGTCAGACCTTAGTTTGTCTTAGGAGCCTTTTCCCTGGTGGATTCATAACCCCATCTTAGGGGTGACCTGTTTTTGAGATCATATGAACAACATAGTCTATGGCTAGGAGGAATGCATGAGGTTTGCATATAGTTAGTGATTTACAACAAAATATAAGAGCTCTTTTTTATGTGTTTATGTGCCAATTATTGTGTGTATTTTTATGATAATTACATATGCTTTAATTGTACATACTTATGCATGAAATTATATGTTGTTAGTATTGCATATTTGTTGCATATGCAAGGCATATTAAGTAATAAATGGTATCATGGCTAATTTTAAATTTTGTTGGTAATAAAAAATGTTACACTGTGGAAAATGAGAAGAGATTTGTTGTGTGGCATGGTCCAACCTAGGGATCAAGACGTTACATTGGGGTATAAGATCCACATGTTCAATGTTGAGCCTGCATGGGCCATTTGTCAACATGCAGAAGTTGAACTGCAGAAATTAAATTTCAAAGGATGTCTGCAACATGTTTGTCGAAATTATTCCCATGGAATTGGGAAAAATTCAAGGTGAATTTGAGGGAAATGATCCGAGTTAAAATTCCCAATTTTAACCACTTTTTGGGTATTACCAGGCCTATAGTTGGTTGAATTTTGGAATTACAGTGAAGCCGTGGAAAAATTGTGTAAAAATCCCCAATTCCTGAGAAAATTCGAGTGGAATTCATGCCCAAAAACATTAATCACTTGCACATGGAATTCATGGAGCTTAATTTCTGAGCTTCCATGGCGGGTTGTGCGAAAATTTGAAAACTATGCAATTTTGGAAAATTTTGAAATTTGGGAAAAAATTGATTATTTTTTCGTAAATGATGTCAGCGTGACGTGGATGCCACATGAATAAGTGTGGAAGTGATGTGTCATAGGTGACATGGACTACCACGGTGGTAATTACACGGTAGCAGGTGACGTGGGAGCCACAATAAGCAATGGTATAGCTAATACCATAAACCACTATGGCATGGGAGTCAATGTGGTTTTGGCTCGAGACCTTGTACCATGTGACACCATTAAAATCCTGCCACGTAGCAAGTGTTTTGGAATTCCTCACCCTAGAGGGTTTGTTAAAAATCACACACTTTTGGAATGCGACATGGCCTCTCCACCATCGATCTCGTCCAATCTCCATCGTCGGATCTGGGAAACATGCAAGTTATCATGCACCAAGGTAAATGTGTGGTATGGGACCTACCCATCCCCAAAACCAATGAAGGGGTGCCACATGGAAATTGACAGTCAAGGTGGGACACTTGTCCCATCCGGGGTCAAAGATGTGCCAGTTGGGCAGGTGGGGCCCATAAAATGTCAATATTTTATTGAATTCTAATGATAGTGTAAGAGAAAGAGAGATAAGAGAGTAGAAATAAGAGATAAACATCATCTCAAGGTGCTAGGTGGATCCAATATGCTATATCAGTCACCAAAACAACAGAAATCAGTCATTCTTAGAAATTTATAGTGTTTTGCAGGCCATCTTTGACGGCATAAACAAAAATTTTAGGCAATCAAAAACCATGAGATCATAGTGCACCAAGGTACACTATGTCTCTACAACTCAAGTAAAAGAGCTCAAGGAGATATTTCCAATGGGCTAATATGTTCGCAAAACAGAGCATGTATGAGAAAGTTACATGCTAAACAATGTAGGGCATATTTCAGTACCAGTTGAATTCCAAAGGGCATAACTCCCTACTTAGAAGTTAGTTTTTGGAACATGAGAAGTCTATGGAAATCTATTGAATGAAAGAAGACATATATGGATCCATATTGGGAATATGAGTACCTAAAAGTGTACAAGAAGAGAGAAAATATTCGTGTAACATTCAATGCAAAAAGAGGAAATCAGTCAAAACTTTAGCGGGCTATAACTAGCAGCCTGGGTGTTGGATGAAGGTGAAACTTGGTCATATTTCTCAAAATGTAAGCATGAAGAAACCCAATTGAAATTCTATCAAAATCCAAAAGGAGTTGGTGTAGGGATGCACAAATAGGGATAAAATTGCACTGTAATGAAAAGTGTGCAAAAAGAGTAAATGGGTAATGTTCAAATGGCTATAACTTGTTGCTCAGAACTCAAAATTGAGAAAGAAGATAGTCATTAGAAAGGTATTGGATAGAGGAATATAGATATTTACCCATAAATGTGAATTGAGAAGTAAAATTCACAAGAAATTAGAAATAATAATTCTTGTGCACTTAAGGGGCATAACTCTGCATAATTTTATAGATTTGTTGATTTATTTTGTCTAACAAATTCTATTGCATGCACATTTTGCAGAAATAAGGGAACAAATAGATAGAATTAGAATTCAATAGAGAGATCATAGACATGGAATATGCTCAGAGAACCTACAACCATGAAGATGAAGTTAGGGGGTTGTATGTCAGCATGGGTAATGCAGGAACATAATCAAATGGGCATGGAGAAGACAAAGAGGAGATGTTATAGTCCAAAAATTCCCTACCTATGCATAAATGGCATTGGCCTTTCCACTTACACAATTTACCAAATCATTGTTGAGGATCTTTCTTAAAAAACCATTTTTTGGAACATGTACATGCTCTATTGAACTATAGCCCATATACACACGCTAGCTGCATACTAGACAACCCATGTACATACACGACTTGCATACTAGACAACCTGTGTTTACCTCCAAAAGTTGCCAAAAATATATAATTGCAAGGAATTTGGCAGAGTTTACGGGCTATCAAGGGTTTCCCAACCATTTTACCCATTGTATCTCATCCCCAAACCGAATAATGATCTTTTTCTCATATAAAAAGAGGTCTTGGGGTCCCATTTACAACAACAAGCAAGAGAACAAGTAAACTCTGCCAAAATCCCTTCCCCTTCTCAGCCCAAGTTTTGCATCCCTTTTTGAGATTTGGCCTCAACATTCCCCTCCAACCCTTTCTCCTTATACAACCCTTTCCCTTTTCCCAAGAGATCAGTTGGTTGTGAGAGGCAAGCATGGGAATGATGCACTTGGAGCAACAATAAGAGGAGCTCAAACCTAGTTCATGAAGCATTAGCCGAAGAAGGTTGTAATATTTATGATATTCATATTGAATAAAATAGTTCTTTTCCTTTCCCAATACATTGTGTCTTTATGCTTAATTTATTAATGCATCTATGTCTATGTCTGGACATTAACAATGATATGTAGAGATTGTATATCTTGTAGTGTTGTTCTCCTAAGTTTTTGCAGGTCAACTTTGGGAGGAGACCGACAATCAAGGAAGATGCAAGGGAGAAATAGGTCTACACCGGACGTTAGGACCAAAGGTACACCTACTTTCCTCTCTCTTTTCATTTAAGTTTAGATAGCTTTGGGGTAGCTTAGGAATAGAAATGTCTTTTAAGGGAAGTCAGTGCTCTGCCTATACCTCGACCCAGTTCGAGAGGTGCTATATGAAAAACAATGAAAATCTCTCTGAGGTGGGAATACCCATGCTCGGGATGAACTAATCATGGCTTCCAATCAAGTACATTGCAGATCCATGTCATATAAATTTCTATAAAGTGTAACTGCGAGAAATACACAATGGATCTCCATCAAAATCATTCGATGATATTGAAGTACAATATAATATGCATCTTCAAGAATCATTAACACTTGTGGCTGGAGATGAGCACTTCATAGCTCGAGCAACAACTTCAAGATCTTCAAAAACTCAGGTAGGAGTACAATAGGAGTGTAAGACTCACTACTCTGAGGTCTTTGACATGTTGTCGGGGAAAGACTGGAGGATCTCGATCATCAGGCATAGAACTTCATATATTTCGAATCCGGACTTGACTGGACTCTCGGGATGACCAACTCATGAAATTCAAGAGACAAACTTCAGAATGGCTGACTCGGTTGGATAAAACTTCCCTTGGAAAAAAGAATGAAAAATGATGAGACTTGGGCAGGGTAATATTGACATAAGTCTATGATACAGGAGGCACCACAAACTCTCCATATGTTTGGAAGAGTAACCAAACGGAGGACACAACTCTTTGTAGCGAGAACAAATTCCTAAGGTCATACTAGATCCCAATGCTTGGTGAACAAACGGAAGGACGTGCTTTGTCCAAGGGAAACTATCTTGCTGCCAAATAAAAAAGAAGGTATATCTCGTCCCCTCTTTTTGGAATATTTGATTTTTTTTATTTTTCAAATTTTTAACAAGATTGAAAAAGAATAAAAGAATGTTACATTACAAAGGAGGAACGAGTGTTGCAAACAAGCAAATTGGACCCAAGTGCATGGAACATACTGATGCTCAGTGAAAGGAGACATGTGCAGGATAAGGACACTCGGGGAAAATTCCTCTATGGGTCAAGGTGTCATATCACAAGGGAAAAAAGTGTTGCAAGGCTTGCATTTAAGGAATTATTTGAAGGTTTAGTTGAGAGCAACATCGAGCCGACATTAGGACAAATACACAAGGATGATACATGCGATGTGATTAAGTATGAAACAACAAGACTCCTTCCATGTGAAGTTTTACGAGCCCATAGAATGTAAGATCGATGGTTTTTTCACGTTTAGAGAGTCTGAAAAAACGTTAAAGAAGACTCCAGGGAGTTCTTTTTTAGTAACTAGTTTATTCGGTTCGAAAAAGGGTTAAAATTGTACGGAAAAGATGTCTCTTCAAAACCATGTTAACGAGTGAGATTGGGACAAGATCACTCGATGATATTTTCAATTTTAAGGAGTCTAAAAAGAGATTAACTATGGACTCACAACCTTTTTCTAAGTTTAGTCTCCTTAGCCCAAAAAATTATAAAATATAACTTAGGATAACTCTCCCGACGAGACAAGTCTCTCAAGGCATAATGAGTGTGAAAGGAACAAGGTCACTTGACAATCTTTTCATATTTAGGGGGTCTGAAAAAAGCTTAATATGGACTCCGAGGGGGTTCCTTTTTCGTAAGTAATCTCTAAGGCCCGAAAAAGAGATAAACTAAAATCAAGGAGAATGTTCCTTTTTCGAAAATTTAGTCCCTCGGGCCCGAAAAAGGGTTAAACTTGTGCCTGAGAATACTCTCTTAGTGAACCGAAGTTCCTATGGCATACCTTTATTCCTAAATTAACCGTCCGGACTGAAAAAGGGGTAAACTATCGTTGGATAGATGTGCCTTCAAATTTGAGTTTGGCAAGCGTGAAGGGAAACAAGATCGCTTGGAAATCTTTTCAATTTTAGAGAGTCTAAAAAGGGCTTAAAGAAGACTCCAGGGGGGATTCTTTTCTCAAGTAATCCAGACAAGACCAAAAAGAATAAATGAGCTCTCGTTATATGTTGCTTTCGAATTTTAAGAGAGCTTGAAAGACAACAAATCATTCTCTTTAGGGAGTCCCATGGGAAAATCCAAGACTGATGACCAAATGGAAAACGATGCTCTAACCAAGATTCCCATGGAAGAAAGGCTCTACCACATAAAGTACGACACACTTATCAACAAGAAAGGTTAGTTTCATAATTTAGTAGGGTTGATCCTAAGGCCAAAATAACCAAGAAATGGATAATGCAAAAATGCAAGTAGGGAAAAATCTAACCTATATGCCAGTTTCAAGGTCAATACCTGTCAGAACAGATTGATACTATGAACAAAATTCAAAGAAAAATGTCTCCAAGATCCTGCATATAAGGCCAATAACACTCATCCAGAAGTTAATAGATCCAATATAGATAGAAACTTCAGAAAATAAGAGGTGATATTGAATACAAAACTTGAAAACAACAAACCTGGACTGTACAATATGGTACAAAGCATCGCACAACCTTATGGCTCATGCATGGTAGTAGTTCAAGTAGATCCTATTGCTAGGCTCTGACCAAGATTCTCTTCAATAGTCAGCCTAAAAAGTCTCCCAAAAAAGAAGAAAACAAAAAACACTGTGTAAGTCTTCCCATGGTATAGAAACCATAGTCATGGCTTCAAGGATAGCCTCATTCGAAGGAAATTCAAAATCCGAGAAGTCACACGAACGAGGAGGGTCAACAATCCCAAAGGGCGAAGTAAACTGACCATATTACATATGACGGTGGAGGCTCTAGCCAGAACCTTCAAAGTCTATCAACGAAGAATCACAAGCACAAGGGCTTGAGGATATCAGATATCGTACTCAAAAGGAGACTCAAGATCACTCGGACCAAGAGGGGGAAGCAAGGGCTCCCATACCTCCGTTGGATAACATAATTGATCAATTTTTGAGACCATGTCTCGAGAAGGAAAACATGATTACACAAGTTTCTATTTAGAATAAATTGAACATCGAGGATAAGAAGCCACATAACTAACCCGTGGCGGGGTGGAGTCTACACGAACACTAGGAACATATAAATGGGCATCCTGAACTAATCTCAAATTAGGATGGTGATTATCAGATGCCAACTAGATGATAGTGACGATGCTTACATTATGAGGGAAATGCATCACCCATAAGAGGATAGACACCACAAACTTCATAGCATATGCATAATCACGCCCAAGAAGCATATTGAAATCTAACGGGCCTTGCAACACTATAACATAGACAAGGACAGTCTTCACACCTCACGATATAGAAAACTAAAGAAGAATCTCCAAATACTCACTAAGACATCTTTCAAAAACCAACAGCTCATGCAGAGTAGACACAAGCTCGGGAGAACCCAAATTTTTCCAAGCTGAGGAGGATAAAATACTTCTGGAGGCTCCTTCATCCACAATACATTGGTAAAAAAAAATTGAATTAACTTCAACCCTTATTTGAAAGAGTGCAGAAGAAGGAAGATGAGGCTCAACAAGGTCATTCCAATCAAAAGAAACCATCCTAGGACTTGGAGGGGGTGTGCTCAAAGTGAGCGGAATGCCCCCTTGTTCTGAAAGTACTGAACTGGAAATGCTAAAAACATAGTCGGTAGACACATCACTCCCCATCAGAAGAGTGGGATCAACCAAATATTGCATCAGTGTGACCACTTTGGTAGACTCGACACTCTCCAAGAGAAGAGTGGGATCAACCAAATATTGCATGAGCGTGACCACTTTGGTAGACTCGACACTCTCCAAAAGAAGAGTGGGATCGATCGAATATTGCATTGGCATGACCAATTCCTCAACCATTGGTTGAATATGTTGTGAGACAACATGGTCTGAAGGTGCATCAACCCCCAAAAAATGAGTGGGGTCGGACGAATATTGCATCAACACGACCACTTCATCAACCAAAGACTGAATAGACTTTGAGGAAACCTCAAAAAACTAAAAATCAGAAGATATTGCAGATAGGGACCACAATCTTCATGCCTATGGAAGGCCATGGCATAAATTAGTAAGGTGATATCCCTTGCAAAGCTTACAAGGGAAATTAAGCTTACGTCCTATCCATCTAGGTTTCTCAACAAAATCAATTCCCCCAGCATGAATAGCAATGGTTGGTTGCTTTTCCTCAACACGACTTGCATAGATTTGATCCAGGTGTATATTGGTGGCCACCCACCTTTTCCAACTGGCTCAAAATAGTTTTCTGGCAATTTTGGTAATTTACTATTTTTAGCAGTTTTTAACTTCCGGGGCCATTTTGAGGGCCTAAATGAACGTTTTTTGGGATCGATCTTCTCAATGATATCCTAAGACTTTGATTCATCCCCTAAATTAATCTCCTCGACGATACCTTTCCAACGATTTATCGTGCACCCCAAACAGAGATTGTATGCCAAAGTTACACCCCCGGGAAGTTGATACACCAAACTACCCAAAACGGGGTCCACAAAACTGTTGGCTTTTCATCTTCTGGGCTTAGGGTTTTGGATTTTATTTATGATAAAAAGGCCTTTGGAGCCTCATTCTAAAATCATCTTCTTGCGAATGTGAGTAGCGGACACATCTCTTCTTAGAGATAAGCTGCCACCATTCTAGCGAGTCTTTCACTCTGTATTTTTACAGTCTTTGTACATTTTCGCTCATTAATAGAAAATTGTGTATTACTATATCTCTATGTTTATGGTTGCATATCTAATACATTTATGTTATATTATTGGATATACAAGATATCTCTGTACATTGCTTTATTATATCTCCACTCTCATTTCGTGCCGAAAATAATCTGGATCAGTGGTATCAGAGCAGGTTGCTCTCGACGAGGTCCGAGTATAGCAAGTTGGGTCTCGATCTTGTCTCACTTGAAGACAATCATTCTTGCACACCCAAGAAAACCTCCATGGAAGAAGCAAATAAAAGCGACGGAGCAAGTGATTCTATCAATCTGTTGCTTGAGCAATTTCTCACGCGACAGAGGGATGAAGTGATGGAGAATTTTTCTCACATCCTTCAACGCATGTCGATAGCAACAAGAGCATCTTCATCAAATGGCCACTTTGGAAGCACCTCTCCTTTCAAGGTACAGGTTAATTTTTATATTCTCGTATTTGAAGGTCAGATCGATGCGGATGCCCTAAACAAATGGTTAAATCTGTTAAAATAATATTTTTTTGTTCATAATTTTTCTGACGGGGAAAAGATCACCTTTGCACTCCTTAAAGCTCTCCCCCATGTCAAACAATGGTGGGAAAATTACTGGGAACAAAGTTCCGGGAATATATGGGGCCGAGACCACTTGGGATTTTTTTGTGGACGCGATAAAGGAACAATATTACCATGTTGGCAACTATGAGGACGAGTACATGAGATGGACTACACTGCGGCAAGAGAGGGACCAAGCAGTTCTGGAGTTCACCAATACCTTCCATACCTTGCACACAAAGCTAGGTATCAAAGACTCCGAACGACATTTGGTTCTGAAATACTGTGGGGCTCTACACAGATACATCCAAACTGAAATAGATTTTCTGGACATCTCATCACTCGGTGTTGCTTATCGATATGTTGTTAAAATCGAGCATAAATTTAAGTACTAGAACAAATGGGAGTTTGGGTCTGCAAATATGCAACAACCAAAGTATGATAAAGACAGACCTAACAAATAGTCTCCCGAAAACCAGTCCAAGCCATAGGAAAAGAAGGGTCACAGAAAGACAAAGAAGGACACTGGAAAATGGTGCGATTTCCACAAAATCCCCTGGCACAACACCAAGGAATGTCGCTCAAAACAGTCATTGGTGGCCGAGATCATAGAAAAGGAGTCAAACCCTGATTCAGAATCTGATTTTGAAAATACTGGTAAAAGCCAGATCATCGACACAGACCCCACTGCTATTGTCACGACCACAACAATTCAACCAGAAGAACCAACAGATCCTGAAGAGGGGGAGCACCTTTTTCATTCACAAATGTGGGTGAAGGGTACCCCACTGCATTTTATTTTTGATAACAGAAGCCAAAACTCATCTTAGCAAAGGTCATCAAACAGATGGGATTGTCGACAACACCACACCCGCAACCATACAACATCGGGTGGCTTCACTAGGGATGAGATATCCATGTCAACCAATAATGTCAATTTTCATACAACATCCAGCCCTTCAAGGATGAGGTATTATGTGATGTTTCCCCACTGGATGTCTGTGATGTTCTCTTGGGTCAACCATATATGTGGAAGTGCCATGTTGTTTATGAGTCTTGACCCCATAGTGTCATCATTTCTCTGGGGGGTCATATCTATAGAATACCAGAGGTAGTTCTAACTACCGTTCCACCTAAAAAGTACCGCAAGGTAGTATCTCATACTACAAAATTCAGCTTCTTCATAATCTGTTCAAAAGGTGAACAAAAGGATACTGCAACCACTACAGCCTCGACCCAAGCACCTTCTATCCAGCAGAAGCAGGTTGACAAGATTGCATCAAATTGTAAAGATTCCTTTTTCATAAAGGCATCTCATGTAGCCAGGCTGGTTAAAAAGGTCCAACCCTTTCAGCCACATGTTCGTGACAACCTTCAACAAGCTAAGCAACACAACTTCTCCAACAAGACAAGCAACTCATCAAGATGCAGATTCAGCAAACACTTTTCCCTCTCCCCCGGGAACTCAACACAATGGAGACCATTTATTCTTAAAGAGGGAGGATTGATCTAGGTGAATATCGGTGGCCACCCACCTTTCCAACTGGCTCAAAACAGTTTTCTAGCAATTTTAGTAATTTATTATTTTTAGCAGTTTTTAACTTCTTGGGCCATTTAGAGGGCCTAAATGAATTTTTTTTTGGATCGAGCTTCTCAATGATATCCAATGGCTCTCATTGAGCCCCCTAAATTAATCTCCTCGACGATACCTTTCCAACAAGCTATCGTTTTCCCCAAATGGATATTGTATGCCAACGTTACGCCCCCGGGAAGTTGATACACCAAACTACCCAAAACGGGGTCCACAAAACTGTTGGCTTTTCATCTTTCGGGGTTAGAGTTTTGGATTTTCTTTATGATAAAAATTTCTTTGGAGCCTCATTGTAAAATCATCTTCTTGTGAATGCGAGTAGCGGACACATCTCTTCTCAGAGATAAGCTGCCACCATTCTAGCAAGTCTTTCACTCTGTATTTTTACAGTCTTTGTACATTTTTGCTCATTAATAGAAAATTGTGTATTATTGTATCTTTGTTTTTATGGTTGCATATTTGATACATTTATGTTATATTATTGGATATCTGAGATATCTCTGTACATTTATTTATTATATCTCTGCTCTCATTTTGTGTCGAAAATAATCCGGATCAAGGTTGTTGACAACTCTCCAACATGACTAGTAGAGGTTGGTTGTTGAATTCCAGTATGACTCATAAGGACTAGGATCATGCCCCCATCATGACTTGTAGTGGTTGGTTTCACATCTCCAACATGACTTGCAGAGGTTGGTGATTGGTTTATAACATGACTCGCAGAGGCTATAGACCTATCACCAGTATGACTAGCAGTGACTGGACTTTCCCCCCAGCATGACTTGCAGAGGCTAGGTGGTGGTCTTCAACATCACTTGTAGAGGTTAACGACCTAGCTCTGAAAAGATCGCCAAGTGACTTTGTTCCTTCACACTTGTTAAATTGGTCCAGAAGAACATCTACTTGGCATGAGTTTAACACTTTTTCCAACCAATAGATTATAGCGGAAAAAGGTACGCCTCAGAAGATTTGTCTCACCGGGAGAGTTCTCCTCAATTACTTTTATACTTTTTCGGGCTAAGGAGACTAAACTCAGGAAAAGGTTGTGAGTCCATAGTTAAGCTCTTTTTAGAATCCTTAAAATTGAAAAGATTTATGTGTGATCTTGTCTTTGTCACGCTCGTTAAAATGGTTTGGAAAAGATGTATTTTCGGTGAAAGTTTAACCTTTTTTCAAGCCAATTGGAATAACTATGAAAAAGGCACTCCTTGGAGTGTTATTTTGCATTTTTTCAGACTCTCTAAATGTGAAAAAACTACCAAGCTTACCTTCTCTGGGCTCGTAAAAATTTACATAGAAGGGGTCTTGTTGATTCATGCTTAATCGCATTGCGGGTCTCATCTTTGCGTCTTTGGCCTAATGTCGGCTCCATGTTGCTCTCAACTGAACCTTTGAATCATTCCTTATACGCAAACCTTGCAGTACTTTTTGCCTTTGCGATCTAACACCTTGACCCATGGAGGAATTTTCCCCGAGTTTCCTTATCTTGCACATGTATCCTTGCCCTGAGCATTAGTATGTTCCATGCGCTTGGAACCAGTTTCCTTGTCACGACACTTGTTCCTCCTTTGTAATGTAGCATTCTTTTATTCTTTTTCAAGCTCGTTAAAAAATTGAAAAAGAAAAAAAAAATCAAATATTCCAAAAAGAGGGGATGAGAAATATCCATTCTTTTTTTGGCAACAAAGAGAGTCTCCCTTGGACAAAGCACATCCTTTTGTTTGTTCGTCAAGCATTGGGATCTAGTATGAACTTAGGAAGTTGTTCTCACTACATAGAGTTATGTCCTCCTCCGTTTGGTTACTCTTCCAAACATATGGGGAGTTTGTGGTGCCTCATGCATCACAAACTTGTGTCAATGTCATGTTGCCTGAGTCTAATCATCTTTTGTGCTTTTTTCCAAGGGAAGTCTTACCCAACCTGAGTCGACCTTTCTGCATTTTGTCTCATGACTTTCATGAGTCGACCATCTCGAGAGTCCAATCAAGTCCAGATTCAAAATTGACGAAGTTCTCTGCCTGATCATCGAGATCCTTCGGTTTTTTCCCGACGGCTTGTCAAATACCTCGGAGTAGTGATTATTACACTCCCATTGTACTCCTACCTGAGTTTTGAAGATCTTGAAGTGTTTGCTCGAGCTACGAATACTTCATCTATGGTCGTAGGCGTCACTAGCTTCTTGAAGTTGTATATCTTCGACTGATTTTGAGATGTAGATTTGTTGTGTATTACTCGCGGCTACACTTTATATAGTTATATGACATGGATCTGTAGTGTATTTGATTATCAACCCTGATTTAGTTCATCCTGAGCATGGGTATGCCCACCTCAGAGAGACAATTGTTGTTTTGTAGATGACACCTCCCGAACTCCGGTCCCGGGCTCACTCGATTTCGTGCATTCTCATTGGTGAAGATATTGTAATGTATTTCAGCCATCAGTCCCTCTTCTGACCTTGTACATTAGGGGGCATATGTTATAGCCCTAAAATTCCCTACTCATTCATACATGGCATTGGCCTTCCTACTTGCATAATTTTCCAAATCACTGCTGAGGAAATCTATTTAAAAAACCAATTTTTAGAGCATGCATGTGCCCTGTTGCACTACTTGCCATGTACATACGCTTGCTGCATATGCTTGTTGCATACTAAACAACCAACGTTTACCTCCAAAAGTTGAAAAAATTAAAAAGTTGTAACGAATTCGATGGAATTTACAGGCTATTAGAGGCTTCCCAACCAATTCACTTGTTATAGCCCATCCCCCAACCAACTAACTATCCTTTTTTCATATAAAAGGAGGTTTTGGGGTCTCATTACAGAACCAATATTTAGAACAGTGAAACTCTTCCCAATTTCCCTTCCTTTCCTTGTCCAAGCATTTGCAACCTTTTGTGATTTATTGCCTCAACTTTCCCTCTCTAGCTCCTTTTCTTCCATTCAATCCATTCCCTTCCCTTTAAGGTGATCACTAGATTGTGAGAAGAGGATTATTGAAGGTGCACTTGGAGCATTTTTAAGAGGAGCCTGGACCAGTTTCACGGAGCGTCGGCCTACAAAGGTTGTAAGCTTCAATATTTGATTAATGAATAAAAGAATCTATTTTCATTGTCCCAAATGATGGTGTTTATGTCTTTTCTTTGATTTATACATAGCAATTTATATCTAACCTTAATTTATGGATACAAATAGCATGCTTGTAGCCTTGTTTTCCTAGTTGTGGATGCAGGTCAGCTTTGGGAGGATACTTGCAGCCTCGGGAGCTACAAATCTTGAGGAGATCAACACCAAACATCGGATCAAAGGTATGGTTTCCAACTAACTCTTTCATTGTTTTATGTTCATCTATTTTGGAATGTTTGGGGTAGTGTAGAAATTAGATTGACTTTTAGGGAGTCATTTTCTCTGTCTATACTTTAAACCTTGGTATAGCTATAGGTGGGTTTTCCCAAAAACCTCCCTCTAAAACCCTAAAGAGACTCCCCAATGGAGTCGCCAATTCTGCTAGAGGGAAAATCCCTCTTACACTTTTTACTGGTCTTTGATTTTCTTTATATTCTCTCAATATATGCAGTAAGTCGATCAAGATTCCTACCAACTGCTTTTCTTTTAGTAGTTGTAGAAATTCCTCAATGGAAGTGTTTGACATACTTGGACGTCCTTCATTTAATTTATCCTGGTCGGAATTTTTAAATAAATTCAACGCTTCTTGCATTATCCTCTCTTCCTTATCAAGGTCCAGATATGGTACTTTGTTTCCTTGTCGATTTGGTGCCTCCGAGTAATTGTCTTTAACCACTCCCGATATTGTAACCGCATGGAGAGTTTTTGAATTCAAAATATCTTGTTTCAACACTATATGTAAGAGGTTTTCATTTCTCTTGGTCATGATTTTTTCAAGCACAATCAAACATTCTTCTAGGGAGTGATCTCCCACTCCACAAATATTACAAAACTTTAAATTAGTTATGCCTTTTATCGGGCAATCTGGACCGATATGGTCTTCTTTCCAACAGGTAAAGCAGTAGTATCATCCTTAGCCACGTCCTCTTCCAAAGCTTCTTCGTCCTCCTCTACCTCGACCTTGGTATCCACCTCAATCTTGACCTCTATAATCGTCCCCTTGGTCGACTGCTTGTGTATGATAGACTGAGTGTATATTTGTTCTATTCTTACCATTCAACTGACATTCGAGGGTGGAATGATTGTTTGCTTCATAGATATGACAACACTTGGGACGTACATTTCTTAGATTGTGCAAACAATCTCTTGTTGCATGATTGGTCGAGGCTTCACAGATATCGCAATAAGTTTCAATTCTGGATCTGCCTGACTGTTGGGTCTAAGGCATCATTAAATTTGCAGTAGTCTTTAGTATGTCCTTCGCTAGACCAAATGGTGCACCAAATTTCATTTCGATTGAGAGATAATTTTTTAATTGACTGATGTAGCTCTGTGATCTTGTCTTCCAATATTTTTTCAGCGCTTGATGCATTAATTGGGCCTTCATCGTCCATTTCAATCCTCTAAGATTTTTTGAGGATTTCTTCACATGTCGAAAGGTCATACATCCTTAATGGGGCTCTAATATTTTGTAATAGTCTCGCTATGTACCATTTTTCTAGTATCTTTTCGTCGATCTCATATGGTATTTGACTCAATAAATCCTTGAATCTTTTGTCATATCCACACACACTTTCACCAGGATTCTGTTTGATTTCCTTCAGTTTTTGTGCTTCCAAATGGCTTACATCTTGTGTCTTAAAAACTGAGAGGAAATTCTGCTTTATTTTGTTTTTTGTACGTGTTTCATTGTCGGTGAAATTCATAAAAAAGGTAAGAACCCTGGCTCGAAGCGCGGCTCCAAATTGATCCATTTGTTTTTCTTCATCAACTATATCTACAACATCCTAGAATTTCTCACAAACGAACCGATGCCGTTTGGAATCTTCGCCGCCTTCATAAATAGGGATGTGGTTGCATCCCATTGTTGATTTATTTTTATCAAATGGAATTATTGCAAGATATTTAGTCAAAGTCAACTTGGAGGTCAATGTAGTAATATTTTCTGGAGTCAAGGATGAGTTGTTTGATTCATTCGATGTAATCCACGGATGTTCTTTATTTGATATATATTCAATTGCTAACTGTACTCATTCTTGGTTTAGGCTTGAGTCCTCTATTGGAAAAGATTTATCTATATACTCAATGAGTCGTCCTCTAGAGGGTCGCGTCAGTTCACTTTCACTATCTGTTGAGTTTGAATCTTCTAGAAGCAGTTCCAGAAGCGGGGCAACATCCATGAGATCTCTTACATGAATGATTATGTCTTTTATTCGATTATGAGTATTTTCTTGTGCTTTGATTAACACCGCATCTCTTATTTGTCCATTATTATCAGTTCGACACCACACCCATGGTGATTGTGTATCGATATGAAGTCGTTGTTGGAGAAATTATGTAATGCGTGGACTAGGAATTCTTATAGGAGAAAGTTGGTTTGCATGTCTGAATCATCAATTTCCATATCGACTTGATCATTGGCTAGTTGGGCACCATCAACTACCATACTAAATTGCAAGATTTCACTCCTCCCAAGAGCCGTCAAGGCACTCTCAAGGGTTGATCCAACAAACTGTAATGCCTCAATAGGTTTTCTATGATTTTTTTTGGGATCCTTTTCCTTCTACAACTCTTCTCGCTTCTTTTTCTTTTTGTCCTGCTCTATTTTATGGAGTTAGCTAAGGTTTTGTGAATCTTCTATCGATGTGAAAATTTCTCACTTGAATTAGTTATCTTTTTCTCGACTCACATCATTTTCAACTTGGGTGTGGTCTGACTTTGGCTTCGACTTTGATTTTCACTTCGAATTCAACTTAACTTGTCTCACGAATCATCCAGCCCCCTGACGCCAACCCGACTTACTCGTGATCGACGACGTTTATCATTTTAACTGATTTCATTTCTTTAAGAAGTAATCCCAAGATTCTTTGGTATATTTGCAATTAGCTTCCAAGAATTCTTCCCACTTTTCTTGTCTTTCTCACGATTTAGAATTTGGAGGAGGATCTTTCAGAGGAGGTCAATACTCGACAATGTCGATGACTCCCTTATCTAGGAAGAATTTATGCAACAGAGAGGGGACAGTACAAATGAATATGTCGTGTAACTCAGTATAGAATTTATTCTTGATAGTCTAGACTGATTCTCCGTCTTCAACCACTTGATCTTCAATATAATCTTTTACAATCCTCTCAAACCACTCATTTAGATTTGTTCTTCCTCCATTTATAATCTTGTGCATCAACTGCTCATCCAGAGTGAGTCTGCACATTAGATTGAGTGATGTATTCATACAGTGCTTCTAGTATAGCCTCCAAGAATACCTCGTGTATTTATGAATAGAAGTGTGCGAGCTTTTGCTAAAGTTAGTCAGTTTCTTTGTGCATAATTTATAATATAATTGTTGGTTTTTCACTCCCACCATTCACGTATGTCTGTTAGAGTTAACATCTATGTACTATTTTCTTTAATGCATTACCGAGTTCAGAACTATCGGCAATGGAACCAATGTTGTAGTTAGGGAGAAAGTACGAGAAGTTTCCAGTAGATCCTCACATATAGCAATACATGTTATAATATCATATATAGAAGCACACAAGCATACAGATAGACATACACAATAGTGGGAGAACCATCAAATCATTTCATTAGATGAAGCCAAAACA
>ML788127.1:28333-56531 GCA_009831015.1 Picea engelmannii | reverse complement strand
TGTGTGTGTGTGTGTGTGTGTGTGTGTGTTGTACAATTATTAGTCGGTTACATTAACTGTCGCATCGGTCGACTCTAACTTCCCTAACAAACTACTACAATCGACTCGAATGGGGGGTCTAGTCGGCAAAGCAGACTAGCCCCTACAACAATATCTATGATTACTAGTTTTGTGGTAACAGATGCAATGATGTCAACTTTGCTTCATCTAGTTGTGCCATGCTTGGTGTATACGTCATATTTTCCATTTTATGTTCCTAGAGCATTGTCTAAACTAAGGCCCATCCATGGAAAGGCTTGACATATTCGTAATGTGATTCATTGTTATTGGGTATGGCCACCCTAGCCATAGCTAACCTTGATGAACTCTATTGATGAGGAACTTAACACATCTCTAAACTTGTGGTGTATTACCAAAGGTTGGGACATATAGTAATTTCATGAGTGAGAAGACCTATAGTAGATAGAATCCACAACTTCCATTCTTGCATCGCTAGTACTCACATGAATTGGTTGCTTATAGACTCATCTTCTTTAAACTCGAGGAAAATCTCCCTTTCCCAAGAAATCACCTTTATGAGGCTCTTTCACCTTTATGACGCTCTTTGACATCAATTAGGTCTACATGCATAGCTTCTTTATAGTCATGATTTATTCCAATTGTTGCCTTCCCCATTGGTTATGTTATATGATCTTGGCATCTAGTGTATATTGATGGTAAACCCTGAACAATATGTTAGATTGGATTGTTTTCTAGTTATTACACTAATTCATAATGTGGAGAAAAATAATTGTGTCAAACACTTTTCCATTTCCAAAATTGAACTCAAGTTATGTTAAAAGTTTGCAAGACATGGAAATATAAAGAGAGTGACTCAATTAATGGTATATTTTGGTATATCATAGTGCATTTAATACGCAATTTGTAGCATAACTAAGAATGACCTTATAAAAGTGGATAATGGTGTAATCCCTCAAATTGTCCCATCAATATATGACTTACATGATTAACCAATGCCTTCATCATTTCCAACCTTTATGACACTTTTTGACTTCAACATAAAATATCTCAACTCATAGTGGGTGACATATGATGTTTGACTCTATTCCTATAGATGAAACTGTGCAAGTAGAAGTTATGCACCCTATCTTGGAAAAGTATGGACTAGTTGATGCAACATAAAGGTATATACTTTCGTATGATAGACTGTGTATGATAGATTGTGCTCAAAAGATTTTGAAATTTCCCTCCCTTACCACAAAAGTTGTGCATGAACTTTAAAAAATCGAAAACTATTGGTTAAAAAACTTATAACTGAGATAATTGAACATAAAACAAGACTAACACAAATGAATGTAAAAAAACACTGCCACAAATGACACTAAAGAAATACTAACACAACTTAATTTTTCAACCATAGGGTTGGGCGTTATTGGACTACATTGAAACTAAAATGATGAGAATTAATTGTACAATACTCCTCGTGGAGGAGTATTGTACAATTAATTCATAAAGTAATCTAAAGGATTTTGATTAATTAATTAATCTAAAGTAATTAATTAATTTATTATTGTGGAGAAGTAAAGGATTTTGGACGAACTCCATTCACCTACTCCTCCCTCAACATTCCATCGAGTTGTACCAATTGGACAACTATTGAGTTACGTATTACGTATTTCTATAATTAGGAAAATACTTAACCAATGCATTTTGAGTTTTCCTAGATGCTTCATGTATTTGTTGTCATATGGCAGACAGACAGTACCATATATCATTTGAAGGTCTTGTTCTTAATATGTCAATCATTTTGAACCTTTTTTCATTATTTCTAAACTATTTGATGGAATTGAGCTAAGAAAATGTGTTCTTCTAAATTTAAAATGCAGGTAGTCACTCCAACATAGACTCATCCTTTATCATCTTGGTTGCATTTGCAATTAGGATACTAGGGATGAGGAACTTTGAAGGTACTATTGCATTTTTTTCCATACACCAACTTGAAAGGAGTATGCTGGGTGAGATTCTTAACATTAGTTCAGTATGCCCAACGAACTATTGGTATGCCTTTCCCAATTGTCCATGTTGACAACAAAAAAATTGTAAGCTTGTTCTCTATAATTTTGTACAATGCTTACATCATTCTATTGGCTTGCAAATGGTAGGGACTTCTTGTGTGGTGTTCAATTAAGAATTCATGTGTTAATGACACAACTATTATGTTCAATAAATGTATTCCCTAATCATTTGTCAAGTCTTGTGGACAATTGAACCTTCTAATAATATGCTAAAAAATGAAACTATTAGTTGTATACATTGAGAAATATTTTGTTGGAGATGCTTCTACCCATCATGTAAGGTAGTATGTGGTCGCGATTATATACCTTACTCCTAAATGTTGAGCACGAGGATTAATCGGCCCTATAAATTCAACATTCCACTTTTTGAATGGTTAAAGGGCTATCACTAGCTGTTGTCGTATATGATCCCTTCCGAACAACTTTCCAACACTTTGGAAAACATCATATCCCTTGGCATACTTCTTGGAATCCTTAAATATTGTAAGCCACCACAATCCTACTTGTAGATTTTTTTTGGTGATGACTTTTCCACTATAGTTCCCTAATTCTACCCCCTTATGGCATTTCCAAATTATTCCATGATATTCATGGTTGACGACATACATTAAATGATGCCATATGTGCCAACTTTACACAATTGTCCTACAATCAACTGATAATTTGATGCTCTGGACACCAGTTGCTTCTTTTCCACAATTGTATATTCTTGTGTTAGAAAGATTGTGATATCTTAAATATAGTCGACAACAAATTCTAGTTGGAAATATCAATGTCCAATGATTCATCATATATTGATCCTTTAGATTCTCCTTATTTTATTCAACATAGATTATCTAATCATACATTGCACTTCTCATGCTTGACAACTAGATCAAAACTGAATTCTTGGAACAATATAAGCCATTGGCATATGTATCGTTATAGAATGAGCTTATTAGTTAGATACTTTAGTGTTGAATGGTTTATATCAAATTTAAAATGGCCTCCAAATAGGTACTGGCATATTTTTTGTAAAGTGTAAACCATAAAGAGACCTTCGTGTTTGGTCATTGTATAGTTGTGTTCAACTTGGGTAATATTATGACTAGGGAAGTAGATTGGGTAAAAATTGGATAATTTCCTTTTGGTTATGCTAGAACTACTCCTAATGGTATGCCTTATGTTTCTACATGGACATTAGATCCATGAGACCACTCTGTAAAAACTATTATAGGACCAGTTACCATTTTTTCCTTTAAGATGATTAAAGGCTCCTTGCATTCTTGTGTCTACTTGATATCTTTGGGTTTCTTTAGTAGTCTCTCTGTCAACTCTATTATTAAGGCATAGATGCTAATGAACCCTCTGTAGCAGTCGGTATGCCCCAATATTAATCTAAATTCTTCACATTCTTTAAAGTAGGTAAGTTAGAAGTTACTTGATTTTTTGCTTGATCAACTAGAAAACCATCCCTATAGATTACATGGCCAAGTAGTACCCCAATTGGCATACAAAATATGCATTTTTTTTTCAAATTCAAAGAGATTTTCAGTTGCCAACATCTTGCAAACACTAAACGCAACATAGAAACATGTTCTTTTAATAGACAATAAATTGTCAAGTCATCCAAATATACTTCTAAAAATTTGTGTAAATAGTGATTGAAAAGCTACGATGTCTTCAAAGTTGTTTGGAATATCCACATTGTTTTTTTTTATTGGCTGATGTTTCGAATCCATACTAAAATTCATTTTCGGGACACAAAACCAAAGAAATAAGAGGAGAAGAGCAACAATAAATACCAAAACAACAAAAAGAAAATAATAAGACCAAAACGTTGGCTGTGGAAGTAAAAGAGAAGGAAAACGACAAAAACTAAGAGAAAAGAAAGGAAGAAAAAAGACATATAAGTGAAAACAAATCAATTAATAAGGAAGTCAAAACAAAGAGATAGGAAACCAAAATAAAAAATAAAAAAGATATAACAAAATAAAAAGAACAATAAAAATTGAAAATAGATAGAATTAGTAATAACACTTATAACCTTAATAATAGTTATTAATTCAATTAAAATATTAATAGTAAATAATATTACTAAAATTTATATTAAAACTAAATAAAATTAATTCTCAAGGAATTAATATTATTAAGAGTTGGATATTCTTGGTGATTAATTTACATAATTCTTTTTAGCAATAATATTAGTAATAATATTGTATGTTTTGGTGATAAAAATAATTCTCAACGAATTAATACTATTAAGATTTAGATAATTTTGGTGACCAATTTACATAATTCTTTTTAGCAATAATATTGTATGCTTTGGTGAAGGTTGAAATTAATTATTATTTTCTTTAAATCTAATTTATATTATTCTTTTTAGTAGTAATGTTGTTTGTCTTCTTAATAAAATTGTGTATATTCATCACTACAAGTTATTTTATTGAAATGGCATATTCCAAAATTAAAGTAATCTTATTACAATAACATATACATAAAGAAAAATAAGTTGTATCACTACACTCAAATATTCTTTAAGCAAACCAAGTTATGGAGCATATTCTTTACGCATGCAGTGATGTTTATATTTTATTAATGATCTGCATAATAACATATACAAAATCAGGCTCCTAACCTTTAACACTTAGGTTCTTCGGCCTAATAAACACATAATCCCACCATCTTATATACACTTGGCTCACCAGCCTATAAACATGATTACAATTCATAAATACAACTGGGGCTCGTCCTTGGGGATATTACAATCCCCTCTCCTTATTTTCACACTGTCCTCAGTGCAACTTTCACACAGCATCAACAAGATTTCCAAAATCTTCAAAAAGATGCAGGTATTCTTCCCGCATAGCATCCTCATGCTCCCATGTCGCATCTTGAGGACCTAACCAGGTCCACTGGACCTTTACAAGCCCTATGGCTCGATTCCGAAGCTGTTTTCTCTTCCGGTCCAATATGTGCACTAGATGCACTTGCAAGACACCTTCTTGCTCCACCTGAATCACATTCCAATCAATAACATGATTAGCCCCAGGTATATATTTCTTAAGCAATGAAACATGAAACACATTATGTACAGTCATGAATGCAGGTAATGCAAGAATATATGCAATGTATATATATGTATATACAGACAATTCTAATAACATTATAACCTATATACAAGATACACAACATACAATAAACAGAGAATTGTACTTATCTTTTGATTGAGAAGACCTTCCACATCAACATGGTCTAGACCAAGGTACCAAACCTCAACAGCACTCCAACCAACGGTCTCTCCTTCCCCACATGCCTATCCCACCCCAGGAATGTACACCTTCACTGTCACACAATGCATCAGCTGCTACACCTCCCTTTCCTTGGGCTTCAACAACAGGCCGACTCAGGAAGTCTCAGAGCACCGTGGTTCCTAGAGTTCCAACCGCCCTCAAAGGTCTCCAATCAACATCTTCTCGAGCTACTCTTTGTAGTCAACATTCTAACTTTAATCAACATCATCTCATCTGCATCACCCACATGCAGTTATCATGAGAAAACATAAAAGAATTCATTTAGGAACTCCAACTTAGTTCAAAAAGGAATTCAACTTTTTTTTCCCCCAAAACAGGAAATTCCATTTCATAATTCTTCTTGGTTGTTGCCAAATTTTGAATGCAACCATCCTTGTGGTTTTCCACAGAACCAAACTGCATACCATGTTTCCAGTAATGCTTCCTCTTGCATACAACCAACAAATTGTCACTATTTTCTGTACATCATAATTCAACATGTACCACACCTTATGCAATGATCTAAGAATTGCCTGCACCTAGAAATTCAATCACAATTACCAAACAATTTAACCAAATAGAATGGTTCATCATTATATGCATATGCATGTTCATAATTAATAACAGTAAGTTTATTATTTCAATTTTCTGAACATAAAATTTTATGTAATCTTTATTCCTATGACTACCTGGCTTGCAACTTCCCTGTTGCAATGTTTAACAGTTCCTAAAATGTTCTCAACTTCATGAGTTAGCAACATTTCAGCCATTAGTATAATTATTTCCATGCCAAAAACATATATACATGCACTCACAAATGCATTCAGCAAAGTGCATTTAAGTATATAATTCCATCATGTATGAGTGCAACTCTACCCCTTACTAGACATGAGTACAACTCTCAATGCCTATTTATTCAGTGCACCCTTGTATTGATTTACATAATGTTCTTTATCTCATTCATGTATCTCACCATCCACAAGTTGGAATTCTGGCCAATGTGTTGACACATTCTCCACACACTTCCTATTGTCTTCCCAATTGATTGGATGCCTTCCTTTTCGACCCGAACACTACACCAAGAATATAATTATGTGGTTTCAAAAAGGTTGCAGTCCAAGTTTTATTTAAAGGTAGGAATATTTTAGTACATATGTAGCTCATAACCTTTCCATATCCGTACCTTGCCATATCAAACCATGTCCTAGTCTCATACATGACTATTTTACTAGCATTCATTCCTATAACAAGTTCTTATCTTTTAATTATTTGGTTATTACCCCATAACCAAATTAACATGACATTCTATTGTGTCAGTGTGTGCATTCAGAAGCTAAAAAGATTTGAATTAATACAAGCCTCTAGCATTTACCACATCCAATGGTATGCATTCAATAATATAATCATGTGATTTTATAAAATAACTCTAACTGAGGAAATTCTCACCTAAATTTCCTTTTTGCAATTATGCAAAAATAGTACTAAAAAATCATACCTGCATGATTTCCATTAATAAAGTTTATACTACATGAATGTTTGATGGCAGTAGAAGCTTTCATGCTTCTTTGATCAACTTATAACCAACACTTCAGCTCTCTGTTGCTTCCCTCATTATGCAACAACATCACCAACAACACTTGCAAATATGCAAGCATTCTTTCCTTTGGATGACCCAACAAGCCGTAACATACTTGCTTCCATAGAAATTGCAGCAACTTCCTTCCCATGTGCAACTTTTCCTTGCTGAACCCAAAAGTCTTCAATTCTTCTCAGGTTCCTAAATCTTCTTGTACTCTCATTGTAGTCACTATACATGACTATTTATGCCCTGGGCACTTTCGATGCAGTGCCCCTACCTCAATGAGGTCTGCTGACCTCCCGGTCAATGGATCTTTCCGAAAGCTGAGTCGAATTGACTCCTTGGGTTCATGATTGAACCCAAAACAATTATACACGGGTCTCCTTTCCTTCTGTGTGCAAGTCCTGATAGAACTGCGGGTTATTCCTGTGCGCTTCCAAAACTCCAAGTTTCAGGCGCTAGCCCCTTTCTCATTAGCCCTTTCCTTCATAAGACCGTGGGCTATGACTTCATGGAAAATTGTGATTGCAGGCGTGGGCAGGAGTGGTTTTAGGACAACTCGCTTTTCACCTCCAGTTGCCACGCATCACTTTGTTAAAACCGTGGTATAAATTGTGGCCCTCTCTCAGATTTTTAACATCCGAGCAAGTTCTGGCCCCGCAATCCAGCTCGTTCGTCGATCTCCAATCCCTTGGTGATGATCCACAATCAACGAATTCTGTCTATCCTCCTTCCACACGCGATCTCAG
The DNA here is from genome assembly GCA_009831015.1 of Picea engelmannii. NCBI lineage: Eukaryota > Viridiplantae > Streptophyta > Pinopsida > Pinales > Pinaceae > Picea > Picea engelmannii. Next base: position 48,856 of record ML788127.1, on the reverse strand, counting down.
ATCTACATGATCTGTTGACACATATCTCCCTTCCAAATCAACGACTACGGTTGATTTAGGCTCACCGGCCCTTGGGAGTTTCAACTCTCAACTATCTATTTTTCCCGTATGGAAATCTTCCAGAGTGGAAGATCTATTGAAACCTTTCCTCAAAAATCAAATGGTTATGATGAACTCTGACTCTCTGGCCTTTGGGAGTTCTCACATCTCTGCACACACAAATCTTTGGATTGAATTTCCTTGGAGTGACAGATCTTTTGCCCCGCATCCTCCCCAAATCAACGACCCCGATTCTCTTCAGGACTTCGGCTCTTTCCAACCAAAACCAAATCAACAGTCCTTCGACCTCCTCCTCGATCAATGATCAATATCTCCTTCAGGACTTCGTCGCTTTCACCCTCTGTTTCCTCTAGAGTGCTCTGTACCTGGAGTTCCAGATCTGGCGCCACGTGTCCAATTTCAAATCAACAACCAAGATTTACTTCGATTGTCTCTCCTCCTCCTTGTCCACAAACTTATGAAGTTGTGGATCTTAAGCCACTTGTCCTCCTTGACGATGGACGGTCCCAAATCACTTTGGGACTTTGACAATTCTACTCTCCCGTGCACACAAGGGTTAAGTCTCGTGCGCTTACCTTCAGTTCCAACGGTTGATGGTCCTTCGCACTCAGACCCAACGGATGGGATTTGTTCCTCTCCTTCGTGCTTCCTTTTTTCTGTTGGACGTTGATCTAACGGTCCAGGCTCCTCCCCACAACCGATCTGACAGTTGTTGTCACTCCTCCTTATGAGCTTTTGACTTCTTCCACCTTGGAAGATTTAATCAGTGTTCGAAGGCTTCGGCCTTTGACCTTTCTCCTGTGAGTCCCTCTTGGATCTCATTTTCACTATCATAAGCGTTATCTCTTCTAAGCTTTAGGACTTAGAATGAGTCTGTATCCCATGCACTCCTTGCATTATCTCTTATGAAATTTTCGATTTAATCAGTCTCCTAAGGGTCTCAACCCTTCTACTTCAGAAGATTTCAAAACACCACACAACAATCTCTCGGAGTTCCAGATTACCGAACTTGCGACGTAGGGCGGATCAACCATCCACGTCTACTCAACATCCGAAGGATGACACTTACTATGGAACCTCAGGTGTCTAAGTTCCAGAACTTCAAAGCTTTGGGACTTCGGAGGATTTCACATCCGCACATCCGAACTATTAATCTTCGAACATTCCCAATCACCTTTGGTGACGTCATTACGTCACATCATTTAAATTTTTCCAGTTGTGCGGGCATGCAACGATGGTTTGGAGTAACCCGCCTTTCATCCAGCAATTCTTCTGACGCTGACACGTAACCCCTCGGTGAAACTGGGGTTTCGATTGTGGGACCGCCTTGGAGAATTAACTCTCGTGCAACTTGGATCCCTGCAATGCCTCCTGGCCATCGATCTTGATGTATCGTGATCAATGCTAGTGTGGGTCCTCCGACCCTTAACTTCGTTACATAACCTCGACCCCACTAACCATGATCATATGGAGTGCCACATGACAGAATACCAGCGGCTGAATCATGGCCCAATTAGATGGGTGTCACACATCACATTCCATATGGCATTTCAAACTTCTATGGGTTTGAAACCCACTGGCATGTGGCACACATCCCATGTTTCCACATCCATCCAAGTGACATCATCATGACTCACTACTTCGGCTCTTCGAGAGCTTTATCCCTTCACTACTGCATTTGACCTTTTAACATTAGCTTGATCCAATGGTCGAGCTCTTGTCTCCAGATCTATGATGTAGATCCACTTCGGAGCTTCGGGCTTCGACCGTTGTCTTGTTTCTGGCATCAGACTTCACTGAAGTCGCGAAGTCCGAAGGGATTCTAGTTTAACTCCTCTACACCTTCCCCAGATATGACGGTCGTAAGGGATTTCCCTTCCTTCTGAAAATATCCTACGACGCAGAACAAACTCTATTACTCTGCGGATCTCCAAAGGAATTCACGGCTAACTGCCTTGCAACATTACCAGATATGACGGTTGTGAAGGATTTTCCTTCTCCCAAACAGATCCTAAGGTCCACATTACTCTGCGGCCCAATACCACTTATGTCGTGGTTTTACGACACCGTTAATCCTCCTGAGCTTTGTAACACGACCAAGGTAACTTCTTGGCACTCAGGAAGGTTTTGGGGTTCGAAATTGGTCCTCGAGACACAATTTCCTCTTGAAACCTTGGGTCCAATGACCACTTATACAGCCCATTTAGGCTCAGTGTTTGAAACCTTGGCTCTGAACTAGAATTTTGTCCATTTTGAAAACGACTCCTTCTGAAACTCTTGCTTCAAATTCCACTAACTGGCCCATCTAGGCTCAGTGTTGTAACCATGCTCTGATACCATTTTGTAACGTCCTTGGACATCAACCTCATTGTCTAACAACGCTACTATGCAGAACATTCTCATGCATATATATATATATAAAACATGCATTAAATCAAATTAAAACATTTAGCATAGAGTTACTGCCATCATACAGACTTAAGGTAATTAACAATAATTCATCATTGCAACATAATACATGATAATATTACAAGCATCACAGACATGCATTTTAATTGAAATTAAACACATAAAGATACTTATCTTTGAAACTGTAGTAACTCCACCAACTACATGTAGACCTTCCACAAACCTCCCATCCTTAGACCACGTTGTTCATCACGCTCAGTAGTGGGTCACCCCAAAGTTGGGACCAAGCTCCACCTTGGGCAAGGGAATCCTAGACTAGGTTGAGGTTACAAGAAAACTGCACAGAGAAACCAGAAGGATTCTCTCCAGGAGCCTTCTTACGCCCACTACTCACGGACTCTCATTCCCCACATGCCTCTTCCACCCGAGAGTATACACCTTCACAAGCACAGTCCATCGGTGCTTCACCTCCCTCTCTGGGTCTCAAAAATAGGTTGAATCAAGAATTCGCAGAGCTCCGTCGCTGGTGTTGGACTCTCTCTGGGAGAAAACCACTTCCCAGCAGAATCTCTCACCTGGAGAGAGTTTCTCACAGGCCTAACAACCTACCTCTTCAACCACGGGCCTGACAACCCACTTCTTCAGCACACTCCTCGACTCATCTCCAACCAGGTGAGGACAATAGTAACAATTTAGCACTCATTCACATAGGGATGACAGTAGCAATGGGAAATTGGGTATGGACGTCCAAAAAAGGCAACCGTCCACACTAAGACACAACAAGGCTTAGTAAGAGATAGTCGATGACAGCAAGCCAACCTCAGTCGAGGAACTGTATGGCCGCAACAACCAAACTTTATGACACACACACAACACAAACATATATGGGATGCTCGGGCTTCACGGAAGACGCGGCTCAGTCCGTCGGTTTTCCGACGGGTTCTCACTGGGTTTGTGACCAGGAAACAACGGAGAGGTCGATTGTAGAGGCAAAACAGGTTCAAACTCCGGATGGCCGATTGACTAGCGAACTCACACAAAGGTTGGAAGAATGACTCACTAGTTACTCGTTCCAAGGTCCCTGGTGGATGTCCCCATTCACGGTTAGACAATGGATGGAGAATCGTTAGACTCCACAGAATGAACCCCCAACACGACTCAACTCATCAGCTTTAACTGCATGCGCCCAGGTTGACACTTGTCTTCCTGGAGTTGCATGCACTACATTTGCATTTGTTCCCCTTTCCCAGGAACTTAGGACAACACTCATCAATTGTCCACCTTAGCCTTTAGGAAATCATAATAAATTATTATCCCCTTTAGAGGTAAGCCCCCTAGCTTAGCCCCTAGGCTCACACACTTAGCCTCCTCCCTTACCCAACCTCGTGGAAGCTTAGTCCCCCATCACTCTTTCTTTGTGGTCGGTCTGCACACAACAATGTTTATATTTTAATAATAATCTAATAATTACATATACAAAATCAGGTTCCTGGCCTTTAACACTTAGGCTCTCTGACCTAATAAACACATAAGCCCACCAGCTTATATACACTTGGCTCACCAACCTATAAACATGATTACAATTCATAATTAAATATAAAAAATCAGGCTCTTGGCCTTTAACACTTGGCTCCCCAGCCACCAACAGGTCGGGCAATGCTACCAACACAACCTTAACTTAGCCTTTAAAGCTCTGATACCATTTTGTAACGTCCCCGACCATCAACCTCACTGTCGGGCAACGCTACTACACGGAACATTCTCATGCATATATATATAACATACATTAAATCAAATTAACACATTTAACATAGAGTTACCGCCATCATAGAGACTTAAGGTAATTAACAATAATTCATCATCGCAACGAAATACATGATAATATTACAAGCATCACATACATGCATTTTAATTGAAATTAAACACATAATGATACTTATCTTTGAAACTCTAGTAACTCCATCAACTATGTGCAGACCTTCCATGAACCTCCTAGCCTTAGACCACACTGCTCATAACGCTCAGCAGTGGGTCACCCCCGAGCTGGGACCAAGCTCCACCTTGGGCAAGGGAATCCTAGACTAGGCTGAGGTTACAGGAAAACTGCACAAAGCAACTGGAAGGATTCTCTCCAGGAGCCTTCTTACGCCCAATACTCATAGACTCTCATTACCCACATGCATTTTCCACCCGAGAGTATACACCTTCACAAGCACAGTCCATCGGTGCTTCACCTCCCTCTCTGGGTCTCAACAATAGGCCAGATCATGAATTCTCAGACCTCTATAGCTGGTACTGGACTCTCTCTGGGAGAAAACCACTTCCCAACAAACTCTCTCACCTGGAGAGAGTTGCTCACAGGATTAATAACCTGCCTCTTCAACCACGATCATGTCAACCTTCTTCTTCATCACACTCCTTGACTTAGCTCCAGCCAGGTGAGGACAACAGCAATGGTTTATCACTCATTCACATGGGGATGACAGTAGCAACCGAAAATTGGGTATGGACGTCCAAAAATGAAAACTATCCACACTAAGACATCGCATGGCTCAGTAAGAGACACCGACGGCAACAAGCCACCCTTAGTCGAGGAACTATGTGGCCGCAACAACCAACCGTTATGACACACACACAACACAGACATATAAAAGATGCTTGGGCTTCACAGAAGATGCAACTTAGTCGATTGGTTTTCCCATGGGTTCTCACTAGGTTTGTGACCAAGAAACAACACAAAGCTTGTTTGTACAGGAAAAAAGGGTCCAGACTCTAGATGGTCAACTGACCAACGAACTCACACGAAGGTTGGAAGAATGACTCATGGGTTACTCGTTCCAGGGTCCCTGGTGGATGTCCCCATTCACGGTTAGACAGTGGATGGAGAATCACCAGAATCCATAGAACGAGCCCCCAACATGGCTCAACTCATCAGCTTTAATTGCATGTGCCCAGGTCGACACTTGTCTTCCTGGAACTACATGCACTACATTTTCATTCGTTCCCATTTCCCAGGAACTTAGGGCAACACTCATCAACTGTCCACCTTATCCTTTAGGAAATAATAGTAAATTATTATCCCCTTTAGAGGTAAGCCCCCTAGCTTAGCCCCTAGGCCCACACACTTAGCCTCCTCCCTTACCCAACCTTGTGGAAGCTTAGTCCCCCATCACTCTTTCTTCATGGTCATTCTGCACACAATGATGTTTATATTTTATTAATGATATGCATAATTACATATACAAAATCAGGCTCCTTTCCTTTAACACTTAGGCTCTCCGGCCTAATAAACACATAAGCCCACCAACTTATATACACTTGGCTCACCAGCCTATAAACATGATTACAATTCATAAATACAACTAGGGCTCATCCTTGGGGATATTACATTCAAGAGTTTTGGTAATCACCGAGAGGGTAGAAGGAGAAATATTCTCGAAAGTTGCAGTGTTCCTCTCCAGCCATGTGTACCAACATATAAGGGCTGGAAGATAAGAAATGTCATAATTTTCCTTTATCCAGGAATTAAAACAATCTAACAGCGAAGTTCCTGTCTATACACTTTTGAATTTTAGGATTGTACTTAATCTTGCCCAAATATATTTTGTGAAATTGCAACTTATGAAGAGTTGGCTTATATTTTAATTTTCACTCTTGCATAAATGACACCATCTTGGGCCTTCACAGCCTTTCTATTGTAGTATGTCCCAAGTTAATATTTTTCCCTCTGTTGCCAACCAGATGAACAATTTTACTTTTATTTGTATTTCCCATTTCCATAGTTTTAGTCTCCGACCATTAATCCTCGAGCACCTCTGAGTGGAAAGAAGAGACGAGTAGACGTTTTTTACTATGAGGTGCCCTGAATGGTCGCCCCCCGTCCACATTAATGAATCGTCACGGTCTTGTATGGAATCACCTGAACTAATGAGACCCAAATGGAAAATTTCCCATTCTGTAGCCATCGTGCCCATCAGTCCCAGGTCTCAATCTCTGTACCAGCTGGTCTAATGGTCACTTTGTTCGGTGATCTTTCTAACTTGGGAAAGTACATAAATATTTTTTTGTCTTAAATATGATACTAGCTTTGGAGAAAGAAAGGATTTGTCACCCAATCCCACAATCTTGTCTCTTCCAAGAGGAACAAGATGTCCCGAACCGGGAATCCAACTAAGCCACTAAGTGATCATGTGAATCGATTTTAGGAGGTCGCTCCAGATTTTAGATATTGCTGACAAATTGAAGGATGGCAATTTGAGCCAATTTGTAATTGTGGTGAAAGGTAGATATTTGTCTTTTATTGCATCATGCCAAATTCCATCTCTTCTTAATACCTTCTAGAGTGTATTTGCAGCCAGTGATTTACTGAAGTGGAAAATATTGCGGAAACCCCATCCTCCAAATTTCTTTGGTTTTGTCAGTGTGTCTCATATGCAAAGATGGTAGTGGAAAGAATCATCGTTCCCTCTCCAAAGGAAATTATGCATTAATATCTTGATATTATTTAATATTGAGTAGGGGATGGTCACAACGACATCCAATATACCGACAGGATTTCTAGAGTAGATTTCACTAAAATAAATCACCCCCCCCCCAATGATAACCATCTATTGCACCAGAGGTCAATTTTTTTTTTCCATCTTTGATAGCAACCAGTTCCAATCTACACTTTTTTGCAGCCCTGTTGTCAAATAATAACCCAAATATCTAAAACCAATAGATAGTTCTATAAAGTTATATGGGAGAATTGTCTTGTATGGAGCTAAGTCCACATCTGATAACCCTTCATAAAGAATATTTGATTTTTGTTCATTTACCTTTAAGCTTGATGCTTTGCAGAAAAATTTAATGATTCTATCAATTTCTACCCATTCACTAATAGTAGCATTTGTCATGATTAATAGGTCGTCCATAAAGAAAATGTGGAGGATCCTTATCATTCTAGATACCTTTATGCCCGCTAGCTTCCCTGTCTCTTTGATTTCTTTTAGTAATAAGCTAAGACCCTCCAATACCAATATGAACAACAAAGGGGATAAATGGCATCCATGTCGTAATCCACGACCGCTTATGAAGAATTTTGTATCTTCACCATTTATTAATACTACAAATGTTGATGTAGATACACAATTCATAATCCAATTGGTGAACTATATCCCAAAGCCCACTTGAATTAAGATCATCCTTAACAAATCTCTTCAATACAATCATATTCTTTTTGAAGATCCAACTTCAGAATAAGTGATTTTATTCTCTTTTTTTTTAATGTTGTGGAGACATTCATGTGTAGTACCAATGGCGTCTTGTATTTGTATTCCTTTCAGAAAGCCAAGTTGTTATGTTGAGAGTGATCTGGAAAGGATCAGTTTAATACAATTTTCTATGATTTTTGTAATTAATTTGTAACAAAGGTTGCATACTGAGATAGGTTTTAATCTCCAAAGGTAGTAGGCTCATTTGTTTTAGGGATAAGGGCAATAAATGTGGAATTAAGGCCCCCTACAATCAGTCCTTTCTTCCTCGATTCCTCGACCATATCTAAGAGGTCGGCTCCCACTAGATCAAAGAAATGTGTGAAAAACTCGATTGTCCAGCCATCGGGCCCTGGACTCTTATCTTTCTTAAACATATATAATACCTCTCTCAACTCACCTATTTTGATTGGGAAATGTAGGGAGTTTGCTTCTTCATCATTTACTAGTCGAGAGAAGAGTCTCGATATTTTGACTTGTTATGTTGTTGTTTGTAGATCATTTGCCTTGAAGAAGTTACTAAAATAATTCACTGTCTCTTCTTTAATTACCTCCTGACCAGTGTGACGAATCCCATTGGTATCTAAAATCTCCCATATATGCTTGTGATTTCTCATGTAACAGGAAAATTGGTGAAAAAAAATTGTATTTTGGTCGTCGCTTTGTATCCAAATCGCCCTGTTGTGTTGCCTCCACAATTCTTATTTTGCTTTTAATATATTATTTATTTCTTGATCGAGAATACTAAGGTTTCTTTCAACATGCAGGGAAAATGTGCCTTCTGCCAGAAGCATAAGATTTTCTTTTATCTCTGATTCCAACTTCTCCATCTTCAATATGTTCTTGTTATTTCTATCCATTATCCATTGCTTTGTCTGTTTGTTAAGGTCCTTTAGCTTCCAGATTAATCTACACTCTCTGCCTCCTTCAGATAGGTACTTTTTATCAGTCCAAACCTTATGTACAAGGACGTTGAATTCCTTTTCGAGTAGCCATTGTGAATTAAGTTTAAATGGATATAGTTTGTAGACAGGGTTGATCTCTAACTATAGTAGTATCGGTGCATGATCTAAAACAAATGGGTATTCCACCCAGGATCGACATAAACTTACACTAGATAATAGCTCTTCAGAAACATAAAATCTATCCAGTCGTTTAGCAATTGAGCTAGTCCTAGTTCGCCCATTCCTCCAGGTTGGGACTATTCTATCCAGTTGGATATCAATAAAAAGTTTGGATTGAAATAGTGTTTTGAAATACACTGCCAATGGTCCCGCTTGTGTAGATCCTCCCCATACTTCATCCGTAGAGATCGTAAAATTTAAATCTCCTGAAATTATCATGTTTTGTGTGAGAGAAGACCACTATTAGCCACAAAGTTCCAAAACTTCTTCCTCTCCACACATGGGTCGTAGATGTTAAGTAGAGTGAGCTCCCTTTTGCTAGCAATGCACATCCCTGTCAAAAAAATGCCACCACAAGAGATGTAAGGTACCAAATCGAGATTTTTAGGATCCCAAATAACCAAAAGACCTCCGGAGGTACCAATCAAGTTAACAACACATGTGACCCAAGAAGGATGCAAGCCATTCATGAAAGTTCTTTCTTTATGTTCATGTACCAAGGTTTCCTGTAGGAACAGAATATCCGAATGATTTCTATCCAATAGCCAATGAACAGAGGCAGTTTTTAGGGAGCCCCTGCTTCCTCCAAGATTTAAGGAGAGAAAAATCATTATTTTTCCCTTGCTAGGGATTTCATTGCTCTAAGTGCCCCACTATCAGTGGATGGAGGAATAGTATCTGGTTGCACGGAGGTCAAGGCCGAAAATTTATTCTTTTCACTTTGGGTTTTTATAGGTGAGTATTCGATGCCCAGGCCTTGAGACCATGCAAATTATTTTCCAGTACCGTCATCACCTTGACGGGAAGTACTGGATTCCCCAACCCGAGACAAGTTTTCATACATTGAGTTCCCCATGTAAACATGTATAGGGACGGTTGAGGTGGAGTCGTGAAGGTAAGGTATCATGGAGTCTAGCACCTCGTTAAGTGAGGAATCATATTCCTCCAGTTCACGACAACAAGGTAGAGAAACAGGGTCCTCGAGCAGGTGAAAGGTCAAAGATTGGAAGTATTCTGGCTAGCTAGGGACATCTTGATCTAAAGAAGGGTCTGAAACAATTCCATTGACAAATATTTGTACGGGGCTCTTGAAGTTTCAATAGGTTCAACACCCAAATGTACTATTTAAGTGGCATCCTTATCCACTTGTCGGACAGATCCCCCAACAGTGGGTCTAGTAGGCTCCAAAACCGACACCTTAAACCCCTCTCCATTTGTTGTATTCTTTTTTAACCAACCAGAAGCATCTAGAGTCTCCTTTTCCCAAAAAGTTAAAGTAGAAAAAAGAGCAGGACTTATGAGTTTTAACTTACACGAGAGACTTTCAGCTTGTGTCTATGGATTGATGACCTCCGTTGGGAAGTGAAAGGCCATGAAACCGCTTGTATCTTCATCAGGGGAAGAGTTATATAAATCTCTATGAATCTTTGTGTCCTTCAAGTCACCTTTTGCAACCCAGCCTTTACAATCCTTTTGGAGGTGTCATGTGTTATGGCAGATGCTACACCTGAATGGTATGTCGAGGTAATCAAGCCTTTGTAAATTCTTACGGCCTCTCCAATCAATCTCTAAAACCTATGGAAGTCCACAGTGGATGTCCATTTTGACCAATATCCTCGCAACTTTTCTAACAAGGGTCATAAGGTTCTGGCTATCCACAGAGATAAAAGTACCAAGTGTATTCCCAATCGCCATGAGTGCACCCTCGTTCCAGAGGTGGATGGGTAAGCTTGGTAATAGCACCCACATATGGCGCATCTGGAAATACTTTGTAGCCGCGTCAAAAGTTACTCTCCATTGTTTCAGCATGAGGCTACTACCTCCCATTACCCACCAGATTTCCAAAAGGGTAGATAGGTCTTCGAGTGTGTTGCAAATGAAGCCTAACCATCCCTTGGTTAGGTATAAAATCTCTAGAGCGTAACCTATCAGAGGCACCCAATGTTGTTCTACCCAAGACTGTAAAGAGACCTTGCATAGATACATGTAAGAAACCCTGCCAACTAACCCACATAACGCCATCTTAACCGTCTCTTCGAGCCCCACATCCGACCCCAATACCATCTTCCGAAATACTTTGTTGGACTTCCACTGCTTTCGTCTGCACCCGGAAGGACCCAAAGGCTTATACACCCTTTTATGTGTGCCTGGAGGAGCAATCTCCCTTAGAACCTCAGACGAGCTGCCAACATTCGAAACCTTCTCAGCAGGATGAGAATAATCCAAAAGTCCAAGGAGAAAACCGGAGTTAGTGGGAGGATGACCAAACTTAATGCTATGTGGAGTAGATAGGTAAGTTGTCAAGTCACCAGAGGGAGAATTTAAGGTATTCGTACCATCCCCCAAGGAGTCGGCAGTGGCATAGAGGCCAACTCTCTACCAAATGACCTTCTCTATTGCATTCATTAGTGCATTGACGTCTTTGGTTATGTCATCCTGCCTAGACATGGCTATAGAAACAAGCCACCTGGGATCCATTGAGAGTTCTTTTCCAGAGGAGTCAGATAAATCTCAGTAACCAAGAAAGTTAGTGAAGAGTAGTTGTCTAGGTTCCAGGGCCCATAAATAGTAACATTAATGCCGCTACACAGGAAAAAACTTTGAACCAAAAAAACTCCAGTAAAACAAACCAAAAAACTCCTCTTACAAATAAACAATTAAGGGAGAGGGATAAAAAGTCGAATCCAGGTCCTGGCATCGGCTCTCTGCACAGATATCCACAATGCCCAAAAATTTTGAACTTCATCCTCCCAACTTTAGTGCTTGTCCCACTTGAGAACCCTCGCTAATGACTATCTTAACATTTACATTTTGAAAAAAAAGTATGTAACATGAACATTTTGAAAATAAAGTATGAATAAGTAACGTGAACATGTATTTTAGAATAAGATTTAAAAGAGTACACAACAATGAAGATGTTAAAAAATGTAAAACATAGAATAAGAGTTAAAGGACAACACCAAACAATGGAGTCGATTTACACACCAATTAAGGATTATGTAATATACTAAGTAAATACTTGAGGAAATATAGTTGTACTACTCACGCATTAACGTTCCCGTGCTTTTTTCAAGGATGAAAGTTTGATACAAGTGGCAAAGCCCAACACTACATGTAGCCTTCACATTATTAAAGATCATTCACAATAGTTCAAGGTATCACCGATTAATCTTTGTTCCTATTTTATTATTTGAAATAAAATTTCTGAACCCATTATAAATAGGCATTTTTATTATTGGAATGAAATTTTTTTAACTTGTTACAAATTGGACAAGGTTGCAAAATAAAGTAACGGGAACCAGGGTTGCAATAAAAAGTGTCGGGGAACCATAATCTACATAAGTGAGGTCATGCTCATAACATTATAGAAATGAATAATTATATATATATACAGTCATCACCTTTCCATTTAAACGAAGACAAGGCAAGCACAAATCAGAATGAATTTCATTCTAAAAATTTTACTAAGAGCTTCATGTTACTCATGACCAATTGCACTAGTTGATCATAGCAAAATTTTATTTTATACACACACAACTAATTCTAGCAATGCTCTTTTCTTAATTGCTTAAACATTAAACTTGGTTAAACATATTCTATTTAGTATACTAGCATACAACCTTCATGTGTTTTATTGCTCGATTTGATTTATTTCCATCAACAATACCTAATAATGTTAATGTTAGAGATTTGTTGGGTAGAGAGATAATTTATACAAAAATCTAATTTTAAAGAAAGATGCTACAAGAGACAAGGATGGAGTGACCAATCCAAATACCATGTTCCCTTTTAGGGGGAGTGACCACCTTAATGTTGTTGGGGGAAAGCGCAATGACCTCCTCACCCACAATGTCGAGAAACACGGTGGATCCACCACTAAGCAGTATGTTTTCACACAAGTCCATGATCTACACATTACATTTCATGATAGAAGTATAAGTAGTCTTATGAATTCCCAACACCTTAACTCTAATGAGAGGGGGTTGGAAATAACACATATAAATCTCTCTAGGATGGTAATGATAACCTGACCATCGGTGAATAATGCATCTACACATCTAAATAGCTTCAAATTTCATTCATTGAGCAAAAATACAAAGTGCCAAAAAGGATTTGGATTATGAAGGAAATTGAATGAATAACATGCATTTTTATTGTGAACACACGGGTACCTATCAAGAAATAAGAATAGTGAAGAAAATAAATAGAATATTTGAATAATGTGTCTCACATCCATTGTCAAATGGAAGTCAATTAAAATAGTTAAATAAGTCATCTACTTACACATTGAAGACATTGTGGGTACTTCATACATTTATTAGGAAAATACAATTGCATAAAGCTATCCTGCAAAATTCATATGAAAATTTGCATATATCCATGAAAGTGTTGTCTATGTCGTGGAAAATCTCGTTGATCGCTTAAATTTGAAGACTTATCGATGAAAGGATCTATTTCGTTAAATTGATTGTCACTAATATCATTACTAAAAATATTTTGAGTGACCATTATCAATATTATAGTTGAAAATTGAAATTAATTGGGAGTAAAAGTTGAGTAGAGTCGATTCATTAATTCTTAATATGTCTATATGTGCATTAAATCTAAATTAATTGATTTTGTAATTTTTTATTTATGTTAATTTGACCTGGTAGTGGTTAATATTATTGAGCATTTGAGTAGCTCCATGTCAATAAATACCGTATTGGAATCCTCGTGAATATATCTCAATAAATTTACTAGTGGTTAATATTGTTGGGCATTTGACTAGTTTTATGCCAATAGGTACCATGTTGGAATCCTCATGAAGTTATCTCTAAGAGTTTACTATGGATGCCCTCCAAATATTTGTGTGTGTGTGTGTGTGTGTGCGCGCCTATAGAAAGGTTAAGCATACACATTTTTAACCTTTTCCAATTTATCATCATCTTAATCTAGTAAAGTAATCTTCGCCAAAATTGTAATTTTTATGATGAAATTGTTATTTTTAATGAAAAATGAATGCACTATCAAATACCCTTATTACAACCAAATTATGTAACATTATACAATTACATCAATCCAAAATGATTCTTACATAATTTCAAGTATATAATGATATATTTTAAAAAATTAAATCAATATTTAATTGAAAAATACAAAAAATATTATATAAAATGTTAAATTATTAATATATTTAAATTAAATAAAATATGATGAAATATTTGATTCTTACATGATTTAAAGTATATAATGATATGTTTTAAAAAATTAAATCAATATTTAATTGAAAAATACAAAAAATATTATATAAAATATAAAATTATTAATATATTTAAATTAGATAAAATATTTGAAGTATATGATATGTTTTAAAAAATTAACTCAATATAAAAATACAAAAAATATTATATAAAATATTAAATTATTAATATATTTAAATTAGATAAAATATTATGAAATATTTGTAATTTGATATTTTAAAATTTAAAATATTCACCTCTTTAAACATTGTATTGAGTAAATGATGGTTTGATTAGATAAGCTATATCAATGAAAATCACAAATGCTTTCCTTGAAAATTCAAATTCAAATTACGATATGATATGTAGATGATGGTTTGGGTAGGTAAGTAAAAAAAGTGAAAATCATAAATGAGTTCCTTGAAAATCCAAATTCTAGGATATGTTTAGGTGTTTTGGAATTATTGAATGGATGAGTGGCTTAAAAACTTCAAGAATGTTACAGATCCATTGCAAAGTTGGAGTTTTTTATAAAAATGTGTTTGAATTACTTCATTAATATGTAATGGAGCTTTTCTAAATGAAAATTAGTTCAAAATTATATTCAAATATAATTGTTTTTACATTCTTGCATTTTTGTTCAAAAAGCCCAGTCAAAGACTGATAATAAGCTTTGATCAAAACATAGTCAACTTTTTTAAGAGAAACATATAAATATATCAAAAATATAATCCAAAAAAAGGCTTTTCCAACCACAAGAAGAGCAACCTTAATGAGTACTAATACTATTACTCATTTCCTATCTCAAAAGACGTTGATAATATCAAAATAGATACAAATATTCCATGGTTACTACTCCTCCAGGTTCCCATTGGTAATATGATATCTTGCCCTCTAGATCTGTGAGAGTTGATTTCAATAGTTGATCTAACTCTTTATTAAATTCTCTATAGATATGGTGAAAGCTAGTAGCCTGGAAACCCTTTATGAGATCTTGAGTTCTACTTTTCCATCCTTCTATCGAGAAACCTTGCAGTTGTGCTTTTCCATTTAACCATTCAATAATCACTCTGGAATCTCCACAGGCTTGAATCTTCAGAAAAGATAGATGAGAGGCTAAGGTGAGGGTCGCCCATATGCCCAACAACACCTCCTTTGTATTGGTGCCTTCGCCCCCATTTAAAGTACATCTAAACACACAGGAGTCAAAAGTTTTGATTACTCCCCCTGCCCCACACACTGCCTTGTTATTCTGAGAAGCCCCATCGAAGAAAGCTAATGTATAACCATCTAAGTATTGGATATTACAAGCTCTTAAGGGAGCAGTTGGTAATGGTGTAGACTATTGCTTATATAGACCCAACACTTTAATGAAAACAATTTGTATAAACGGCTACACATTTTCAAAGATTGCTCCATTCCTTTCATTCCATATAAACCAGATGATGATCATTGCAAGAGATGGAGCCACCGATTTATCTTTAGTCCATTTGTTAAAGCAATCGGATAAATCCTTACCTTCCCAATTCCTCTTGATATTTAAAATGCTCTTTAATCTGTCCCGGATCTTTTTGGAAAATGGACGGGCAATGAAAAGGTGGTTAATATCCTCTAAATTGTCTTTGCACAAGATACATTGACTAGGACCTTCCCAACCTCTTCTCTGTAAGATATCCCAGGTTAATATTTTTTGTTCCATGGCCAGCCAAATGAATAGTTTGATCTTTAACTGAATATCCCATTTCCAGATTGTTTTTCTCCATTCCACGGGCTGAAAATTTAAAGTTGAATAAAAATCCAAATATGCATTTTTAACGGATAACTGACCTGATGCATTACCTCCTGTCCACAGCAGTTGATCTGGGGATTCCTTTATATTAACACCTGCTCCTATGAGAGCTTTAAGATATTGATACCACTTTGTATCTAAACTGCCTCTTAAGCCCAGATCCTTGCTGTCAAATCAGTTCCCAAATGAAGCATTGGAATTATGCACCTTTATAGCTTGGGCTAGGACTGAGATCTTTTCTTTTCGAAGAAATTATATAATCTCTCGAGAGAGGATAGACATGTCTCTCAAACCCAAAATATAATCATTTCCTACAAAGATGAGATGGCCCGAGCCCGACATCCATCTAAGCCAGTGGGTAATAAGATGGATAGATTTTATTAAATTGTTCCAAATCCGTGAAGCCGATCTCTGGTGGAAGATTAATTTCTTAACCAATTCTAAATGGTAGAGTGATGTAGGTATTTATCCTTTACAATTTGATGCCAAATGCCTTCCTGAGTGAGTACTCGCAAAAGAGTATTTGCATTTAGCATTGTGTTAAAGTGGGTTAAGTTGTGGAAACCCCATCCTCCACAGGACTTTGGCCAGGATAATACATCCCACCTACAAAGGTGATAGTGATCGGAATCCTTATTTCCCTTCTACATGAAATTAAACATAAGTTTGCGGATTTGATTTATAATGGATCTGGGGATAAGCTCCAAGGACATCCAATATATTGGTTGACTCTCAAGGACAAACTTCAGAAGGATATAACGTCCCCCCAATGTTAACCACTTATTGCACCAAAGGTCGATCCTGTTACCCAACTTAACTACTAACCAGCTCCAATCCACTGCCCTCTAAGCGCCAATATTTAAGAAGTAACCTAAATACTTAAAACCCAATTTAAGATCCAAAAAAGTATAGGGAAGGAGTAGTTTGAAATGTGAGAGGTCTAATTCAATTAACCATGCAAAGTGCAGACTTGTTTTTGCAATGTTGACTTGGAGACCTGAGGCTTTGCAAAATAGAGCAATGAGTTTTTCGATTTCAAGTCATTCTTGAATATCTTCCTTTGTCATAATTAGTACGTCATCCATGAAGAACAGGTGCAGAATATTTATCATTCTTGAAACTTTGATTCTTGTAATTTTTTTCTCCTCTTTACTTTGGAGCTTAATATGTGTTTGAATTACTTCCTTGATATGTCAGGAGATTAATATGCGATAGATTGAAACTTGAGTTGTGTGCAAGTTACCCACTCTCAATCGCCTTTTACACGTGGATATATCCTTAACCCTCCCACAAAAATAAAGCACTTAGAAGGGCAAAAATACACAGGGTGAAAAGGATTTTGAGCTATCATAATAACAAGTCATTTTGACTCAGGAGAAAGGGACAACGACCATGGAATAAACAAAATAACATATTACAAATATCACGTTATAAACAAGTCTCAATGTAATGGCAATGTCCCTGTCAAAAAGTATTTGGTGCATAGATTTGAATGGTGTTGTCTAACTGTTTTAATTTTTTGTCGGAATCCGCTGATATAAATCATTACGAAATCACATTTTTTTTTGTTTGTTTAAATTGCATTTCTGAATGCACAAATGGATTCAACACGCTAAAAAACTCTTAAGACATTTGGATTATACAGAAATAACCACTCCAATTTGCAGATTCAATAATTTATCACCAAATTTCGGGCAAATATCCCTGAAAAAAGGAAAAAAAACTAGAACAATTAGACTACATGGATTTGAATTCATGCATAAGTTTGAATTACAACATTGCATGACAGCATCTTGAAGGTGCTTATACCAACACAAAAATTGCATTAGCCTATGTTCCTAGAACTCTTGTTGCAAGTGAAGTGGTGAGACATTACTTAACAAAAGTACTTAAAATATATTCATAATAGCAATAAAAATTATAATAAAACCAACAAATAATGACAACCTCTTGTTATCATATAAGGCAACAAAATTCTGTCAAATAAAATAAATCTTCAATAAAATTGGAAAGAGATGTGTCAAATAAAAAATATCCCTATATAGGTCCAAGATTAAAATTAACTTCTAAAATTAGAATGTTGTAAGTTAAATTATTTATAAAAAAGTTTAATAATTATGTAAAAAAAAATAATAAATTTAATTGTCAATGGAGTTTTTTTAATAAATTTAATTTAATTGAGCATGCAGGTTTTTTTAATGCCTATGGAGCTAAGATCATCACACATAATTAATAAAATTAATGATTACAAAGGTAAACATATTACCATACAGTGACAAGCTTTTGAGTTTGTATCTAAATATAAGTTCAAGTAATCATCCACATATCATATTGTTACTAATTTTTTAATATAAGCTGAATAAATTTGATAATGTAGCTTTATTCCTAATCACGTGAATAACAACCTTACAATCATTTCCTCCCATTCTAAAATAGGATGATATTTCACTATGCTGCCATTATTTTGGTTTTATACAATATTCAACTTTAAGTGTATTCAAATTTATTAATATTCATTGCAACTTTGTCTATTTTGTGCATATTTTGTAATTAGTAATTTTTTTCTACTATGTTTGAATTATATATATATATATATATATATATATATATATGTATAACATAATCACTAATTTCATACTGAAGTTAAGCGCATGGATATTTTCTAAAATCAATTTTGATGAACTATAAGGAAAAGGAAAATCTATTGATTATTGGAATTACTAATAAATGAAAATTTTAATAACAAAGAAGAAGTTAAGGGAATTTACTCGATATATCTAAAATCAATTTTGATGAACCAGAATTACTGGAATTACTAATAAACGAAAAATTTAATAACAAAGAAAGAAATCAATGGTTGGTGTGTGAAAATATTTTCAGAAGATGATAACCATGATGATAATTGAATTTTCAAACGGTTGGAACCAAATCTTTAATGTATCTCATTACCTTTTTAAACCTTTAATGCTTTAAAAAGGACCAAAACTCAGCTCATGTGAAAAATTTAAGTAATCCACTTCACATGGTATACACATATATGTCATTAGAGTGGTTAAGCTCTGAATTTGCATTCACTATGCTTCCATCCAACTCCACCCACCTCATGGTAGCATTCACTATGCTTGTATCTAACTCCACCCACCTCATGGTAACCAAAATTGAATCAATGGTCCCTGTGGGAGAGGGTTAAGGAAATGATGGAACTTTGTTCATGGATTGTGTACCAAGAAGTGTAGATATGAGTCTGGCTAGGGTATATACATAGGAGGAAACTCCTAAAATATATTAGGAGATAACAAAAGTGGAGATGGAAAAAAGAGGCTCAACTAGAAAGGAGACATCAAATGAGGTTGATTAAAGGGATATGACAAAGATTGTGCACTTGAATGCTGACTGTAAATTTTGTTACAAATTTGGTTACAACATCCTTCAAAACAAATACTTGGCAACATTGCACCTCACATGCAATATATGGCATCACATGTATGTATTCCACTGACATGAATTTAATGACATCAATGAATAGATGCACTATTTATATAAGATTAAAACTCCAAACTTAGGTTATCTATGTTTGGAAAAAAAATCATTGTGTGCATGGTCGGTGATTAAAAATCAAAACATAGGTATAACCTAAGATTGAAAAATAGAATTCGATTAGAGCTCCACCAAAATACATTGAATTGGTCAGCCAATCACATGTGTGATAAAAGTAATTTAAATATTATAAAAAAATAATTATTTTGTTAAACATGTATACAACATTGGATAGGACGAAAAATATTTGTAGTCAAAGGAAAATTAATGAACTAATAAAGACTCATTAATACTAAATCATTGAAATTGATAAGAGGTACTCCATACAATTTTTCATACACCTTCATCAATTTTAATGGTTTAGTCTTAAAGACTCTTTATTTTGATGAGTGAGATTGTTGTGGTTGCGATTTTCGGTTTTGATCGGAAAAGCCACAGTGTTGTCAATAGACTATCGACGTTTCGGATCCAAATCATGATCCATCTTCAGGACAATGAGCCTGGGTTAAGAAAAAGGGAAGAGATGGTATAAATACTAGAAGTGCGGATACTGATTTGGATCCAAAACGTTAACAGTCTATTGACAACACTGTGGCTTTTCCGATCAAAACCGAAGACTCTTTATTTATAATTGTTTTCATGAGAGTAATTTTCTCCTAAAGATGGACTCAACTAAACAATCCAAAACCCTCGAATGGGGTGCCACATTGATAGCATGCAAAGCATTGCATTAAAGAAGCATGTTGTCTCCCTCATTCTCATTTCTCGTATGGAGGGTAGCATTCAAACTGTTTCCGAGCAAGCTCGACAGTTCCCTCGTGAAGGTTTAATAGAGTCTCCAGTGCACCATGGTGAATGGACGACGATGCGTGTGGGAGACATGCACAAGGTCACTTTGTAATGTCCCCCACCTCTTAGAGAGGTGATGAGGAGACTCAGTGGCCTGGGCACCCCCACTAGGTCATAGTCTCACACTGAGGGGGAAGTTCAACTAGACTAAAGTTATATTTTTAAGTTGACTTGAGAAAGAAAAAGGATAAAGGGAGTAAAAGATAACTCAACAGAAGAATAGAAATTAACCATGGGAGTAACCTAACTCAACAGAGAATCAGAAGGAAAAAGTATAAGTA
>ML788127.1:0-22896 GCA_009831015.1 Picea engelmannii | reverse complement strand
TATTTTTAAGTTGACTTGAGAAAGAAAAAGGATAAAGGGAGTAAAAGATAACTCAACAGAAGAATAGAAATTAACCATGGGAGTAACCTAACTCAACAGAGAATTAGAAGGAAAAAGTATAAGTAAGAGGCTGGGGCGCACCTCTCATTCATCCTGATTTTTGGTATATTTCTTGTTAGTGCTCTTGAGCATTCAGTTTGGGGGTTTGCTGTACAAACCCTTGTGAGCAACTCAGTGGTGAAATATCCACTCACCTTGTTCCACAGCTTGGTCTCGGGGATGAAATATTCCTCCACACCATTCTACTCTCAGTATATCTCGTTCTAGAGCCCCAACAGACAGCAGGACCATATTAATGGGGAATTTCCAGCAAGGGTGCACCATACCATTGAGGAAGGTTCGATTTAGCTATTCAGGAGGGCGCAACTCTCTTAGAAGATTTCACACTTGGAGAGGCTTGCCTTGTACGTTGGTATTGAAACTTCAGGAGGAGGATCCCACTGCCCTGATCTATTACTTGACCGAGTTTGGGCTCGTTTGGAGCATTCTTCCATCAAGGTCGAATTATTGAGGGCTTATGTCTCCACTTGGAGCGTGGCACTCTCTGGTTGAAGGGTTCGACATTCAGATCTGCTTGATACTGGTATTCATTACTTATTCAGCCTTTAGAGGCTTCTTTGTATTGACAGGAGCATTTTGTAGTATCTCATATCTAATTTCTGTACGGTCGTTTGAGGTTTATGCCAGATCGGCCATCTATTGTATTGATCCTACATTGCTTATAATAAAAGGGTCAGATCTTTGCGTGTGCTTCTATATCTTGAATGTATGATGATCTTCATGTATTGAATGAATCTTGTATGCACTTAATATCTCAATAAACACCGACACGTTCACAAACCAGTGGTAGTTAGTGATTCCATGCTGAAATTTGGCTTGGGATCATTACACACTTCATCTCCCTTGGTGCCTCACCACTTCCTCCAGGTATGTTATGGTTCCTCCCACTCGGCTCAACGATTTCATTTGAGCTTCACTCTTGTCATTCTCCTCGCTCTGTGTTTTCTCCTACAGCTTCTAGTCTAGTTTTCCCTCACCGTCATGCCACGGGAGCACGATAAGCCTAAGAGAGGGCCTTCCTGGTATAACTATTCAACCAGGAAGTGTCGCATTCATAGGCTTGCCCAGGCTTCCTCGAACTCTCTGATTTGTCGAGATAGGGAGAAAAATTCACCTCCAATGGCCTTTGTAGAGGATGAAATTTTATAAGAGCCAATTATGGTACCGTCGGATTCCCTCCTTTACACTATTCCAAACCCCCATGAACCGCCTAACACCAGTCACTCTACCCCTACTACAGCATGTGCCATGGACGAGGCAACTTGTTTAATTCAGGAAGAGAATATGTGGGTTGATTTCCCAACAAAGCCTCCACCGCCCTCCTCTGCTCTGGTATGAGACTCGCATTCCACTTGCCTCCTAACACCAGAGCATCTAGAGCTCATCTTCGAGATGTGAAGGGATATATAGGAACAACTTCAAAGGCATACATTACTCAACAGTTGACTCGACATTCTGTTTGAAGCGTTGTAATATCCCCCAGTAGAGCCCCAATTGTAATTATGAATTGTAAACATATTTGATAGGCTGGTGATGCACGTTATAATAAGCTAGGAGGCTTATGTGGTGATTAGGCCAGATAGCTTAGGATGCTAAGGCCAAGAGCCTGTTTTGTATATGTAATTATGCAAAATCATTAATAAAAATATACACATCGTTGCGTGTAGACCAACCATGAAGAAAGAGTGATGGGGGACTAAGATTCCACAAGGCTGGGCAAGGGAGGGGGCTAAGTGTTTGGGCCTAGGGGCTAAGATAGGGGGCTTACCTCTAAAGGAATAATATTTTAATATTAATTCCTGAAGGCTAAGGTGGACATGTTGAGTGTTGTCCTAAGTTTCTGGAAAAGGAACGTATGCTAAGTGGAGTGCATGCAACTGCAGGAATATAGGTCTCAACCTGGGCGCATGCAGTTATAGCTGGGAAAGCCAGTGTTGTTGGGTGGGGGTTCCCATTCTGTCATCCTTCGCCTGAGTTCGCTGGGATCAGGGGACATCTGAATCGGTTTTGCCTCTGCGTCTGCATTTTCATACCCGTGCACAACGAAGGAAACCCTCATGGGAAGGTGGTTCATTCTGAACATTCTTCCATCTGGGAGTCAGAACCCGAAACCTCTGTGATCGACCTCTGCATTGATTCCTTCTCATGCACCCTGAAACCAGTGGAAAACCCGTGGACTGAGTCACACCTTCTATGAAGCCTGAACATTTCGTAAATGTCTATGTCATGTGTGTTATAACTGTGGGATGTTGTGGCCATGCAATTCCTTGGTTGAGTGTGGCTTGTTGCCATCGTTTGTTCCTTGATGAGCCTTGCAGTTGTCCGCCTTGTGATGGAATGGAGTTGAAGAAGCAAGTTGTCATGCCTGTGTGCAAAACTCTCTCTAGTTGAGAGAGGTGGTTGTGGTTGAAGAAGCAAGTTGTCAGGCTTGTGAGCGACTCTCTCCAGGTGAGAGAGTGCGCGGAGGAAATGAGAACTCCTGGAAGCGGTCCTGTAGCTGCCATAGAGCTCAGAGAATTTTGGTCCAGCCTATTGTTGAAGCCCAAGGCAAGGGATGTTTAACAACCAAAGGATTGTCCGATGTGATAGTGAAGGTGTATACTCCTGGGGTGGGATAGGCATGTGGGGAATGAGAGTTTGTGAGTAGTGGGAATAAGTGGCTCCTAGGAGAGGATCCATCCTCATAAACTGTGTGTATTCCTATTGACCTTGCCTAGACTAGGATTCCCTTGCCTAGTGGAGCTTAGTCCCAGCTTGGGGGTGACCTACTACTGAGAGTGATGAGCAACGCGGTCTATGACTGGGAGGTTCGTGTAAGGTCTGGATGCAGTTGGTGGTGTTATTCCAGTTGAAAGATAAGTATAATTTATCTGCTTAATTTTATGTTATGCATAATGTTGGAATGTTATCATGTGTTATCTTGTATGTATAAATTGTTGTTAATTCTATTTAAATATGAATGGTAACAGTAACTCTATGTTAAAATCTGTTAATTTGATTTAATGCATATTATATTTATATGTGAATATTCCGCAGTAGTGGCATTGCCCAGGCCTGTTGATGGTTAGGGATGTTACAAATTGGTATCAAAGCATGGTTACAACACTGAGCTTATATGGGCCATGTTAGTGGCCAACGAGACAAAGATTTCAGAGTGAATTGTTGTCAAAAGGGACAAAATTCGAGGTTCAGAGTGTCTCTGGGTGCAAGGAGTGCGTCGACAGAGTCTTTGACTCAAAAAGATCGGGAGAAATAGATTGAGTTTTCTCGTAAAGGGACGTGAAGATTTGTTGCAAGGAGTGCACAGATCCGAAATTCGACTAAGTGTCGAAGCAACCCTCTAAGGAGAAAGGGGTTCTAGAAACGAAGCTCAGGAGGAGTAGCGATATCGTAAAACCACAACTTATGTGGTATTTGGCCACAGGGAAAGAGATCACAACACTGGTGGTGTTGGGACCGTAGGATCTCTTTGAAAGGAAGGGAAATCCTTTACGACCATCAGATCTGGAGAAGGTGTAGAAGGGTTATCCTAGAAGCCCTTCAAACTTCGCGACTTCAGTGAAGTTGATGCAAACTAAGAGAAGGGTCGAAGCTCGAAACTCTGAAGTCCAAAGGAGAGATCCACACCGTAGATCTGGGGAGAAGTATTACCGTTAGATCAAACGAAGAGCGGAAGATAAAGAGGTTCGTAATTTTGGATTTCAGAAGATTGGAAGGAAGCAAGCATAAGAACTTCTGAAGTCTAAAACTCTAAAGTGACATGGCATGGTGATGTCACTTTGTTTGACGTCGACACATGGGTTGTGCGCCCTGTGTCTGGAACGTGACGCGTGTCACCCATCTAAATGGGCCACGTATCAGCCACTATTATTTTGCCTTGTGGCATCCTATATGAGTAGGGTTAGTGGGGCTCGAGGTTACATAACGTAGTTAAAGGTCGGAGGACCCACACTGGAATTGATCACGATACATCAAGATCAACGACCATAAGCCATTGCAAGGACCCAAGTTGCACGGAAGCTAATTCTCCAAGGAGGTCCCGAAATCCAAATCGCGGTTTCACTGAGGGGTTACGTGCCAACATCAGAAGAATTGCGGGATGAAAGGCGGGTTACTCCAAAACCACCGTTGCATGCCCTAGCAATTGGGAAAACGTTAAGTGATGTAACGTAATGACGTCACAAAAGGTGATTGGGAATGTTCGGAGATTAACAATTCGGAATGTGTTGATGCACAAACTTTCGAAGCTCCAAAGTCCCGAAGCTTCGATGACAGAAGTTCCACATCGAGTGTCAGTCGTTGGATGTTGGGTAGACATGGACCGTTGATCCACCCTACTTCGCGAGTTCGGTAACTCAGAACTCCGAGAGATTGTTGTGTTGTGATTTGAAAATTTTCAAAGGCAAAGCCCTGGGTAAGAACCTATTGATCTAGTGCTTGATCATGACCCATGGTCACGTGGGTTGGGGGCTGAGAGAACAGGGTCTAGCGCCTGAAAACTGTGTTAAAGAAGGGAAAAGGGTTACCAATGAAGCAGGTGGGTTTCGTTTAGTTCGAACCCGCATCAAAAGAATATTGAAGACCTGGAACTTTTTGATAGGGTCTAGCCAATATCTAAGAGCCATTAGCTCAAAAAAAATAGATCATTGCACAAGAAGTGCATCGGAGAAGAAGAACAAGTTTTAAAGGATCATAGATTTATGCTCAAGGCTCAAAATTGAGCAAGGAAGTTGTGATTGGGAAGGTCTCGGAAAGAGAAATCCAGATGTAATGGTTACATTAAAACATAAAAAGTACTAGAGATGTCTTCGAATAGAAGAAAGAAGGCGAGAGAGAGACATCTTGGTCTTTAGATGAATTTTTCGTTGTAATGTGTCTGTGAAAGACAGAAGNTGAAATGAATAGAACAGAGAAAATTGATCCAATTGTAAAGTGTTGATATTATTTCATAGTTTACTATTATTATGTGTTTTGTGAACGTATGATGTTCTTGGTGAGTGAATGAGTTTGCGAAGAAATTGAATAAGTTTCAAGTGTTCTCTTTTGTAAGATATGCAAGGAGTGCATACTAAGTGCAAGGACTGCGCATGAGAGAGTCTTTTTTGACTCGAAGCTCAGAAGAGATAGCGTAGAACTTTTGTATGCAGAGTGTGCATATCAAGCACAAGGAGTGCGTATAGAGGGAACTTGTTTTAAGTTTGAAGGGCTCAATAAGACGAGTGTAGAGTGTGCCAGGAGGGCACCAGAAAGTCTTTTGGAAGACGCAGAAGGGCCGAGTCCATTTGAGACTGAGTAAGTTAAAAGATCAGGGAGAAACAGTGAAAGTTCACACGCAGAGTGCAAGCGTGCACCAGGGTGAAGTTAAGATTTCATTAATAGAAGCTCGGGAGGGAAAACACCGTCGAAGCCTTCGAAATATTCGAAATCCTTCAACTTAGGGAGGAAGTCAAGTCCAGAAGAATTGACGCCAAGATATTTGGCAAGAAGTCATTGAGAACTTGAACGGATGGTAGGAATCCTTGGAGGGAGAAGCGTCGATAGTCGTGCGTCATTAGATCAAAAGAAACTGCGAGGAGGATAACGCTGAGAGTCATTCAACACTTGAAATCTTAGGAGAGGTAGCGAACCATCGATCTCAAGGAAGATCGAACCGTTGATTCCTTTCATCGAGAAATCAGAAATCGAGAGTTGGGAGAATGAAGGAAGTTGCTCTCGAAAATATCAAAACGCGAACCTCTGATTCGTGAGGAGAGATCTAGATCATTGAATCACGATGAATGTGAGTCGTTGATCTGACGCACCTGAATTTTGTGAAGTCGAAAGTTGGAAAGGGGAAGAGAACTGTTTTCTGATTTCACAAACCGCGAAGTCTTGATTCAAGAGAAATGATCCACACTGTTGGATTACGAGGAGCTCTGAGTCATTGGATCTGACTCACGTGGATTTCGGAAAAATAGAGATCAAAAGAAAAGAGGGGAACTGTTTTTCGAAACCCCGAAACGCGAATTGTCGATTCGCGAGGAATTGATCTGGATCGTTGAACCTGGAAAGTCGTGGACCATTGATATGAGGCGAACGGGGTTCGGGAGTTCGGACCATTGGTTGGAGTGTTGTTGGGGTTTGGATGGTTGGAGTGCTGCTGAGGTTTGGTACCTTGGCCTAGACCATGTTGATATGGAAGTCTTCTCAATCAAAATATAATTATCAATTCTTTATTCATTGTATGCTATGTATCTTGTAATTCGTATATAGGTTACAATGTTATTAGAATTGCCTGTATATATATTGCATCTATGTTCTAATGTGGCTTCAAAATGAATAGGTGTACGAGCAGAGTGTTTACATATGTGGATTCATAGCACTGCTGAGAGTTTATCAATGGATGGAACATCATGGATCTACAATCATTCGATGCTTTCAATGAGGTTTAATTGAAGCATGTAACAAGGAATCATAAGTTGAATACTTTCCTAAAGCAACTCTATGGAATAGAGAAATTGAGTTTCAACTGCAGTATGGATACCAGAATTGGTACTTGAAAGTAAAGCACTAGGTGGATAATGGGATTCCAATAGCTAAAGCTTGGAGATTTTGAAGAATTTTTGAATTATATATGTATAAACAAGTTGCATTAAGGACAGTGCAAAAATAAGGGGAGGGGATTGTAATATCCCCCGGTAGAGCCCCGATTGTAATTATGAATTATAAACATATTTGATAGGATGGTGAGCCGAGTTATAATAATCTAGGAGGCTTATGTGGTGATTAGGCCAGAGGGCCTAGGATGTTAAGGCCAGGAGCCTTTTTTGTGTATGTAATTATGAAAAATCATTAATAAAAATATACACATCGTTGCATGTAGACCGACCACGAAGAAAGAGTGATGGGGGACTAAGCTTCCACAAGGCTAGGCAAGGGAGGGGGCTATGTGTTTCGGCCTAGGGGATAAGCTAGGGGGATTGCTTCTAAAGGAATAATATTTTAATATTAATTCTTGAAGGATAAGGTGGACATGTTGATTGTTGTCCTAAGTTCTTGGAAAATGAATGTATGCTAAGTGGAGTGCATGCGACTGCAGGAAGACAAGTGTCAACCTGGGCACTTGCAGTTATAGCTAGGAAAGCAAACAATGTTGGGTGGGGGTTCCCATTCTGTCATCCTTCACCTCAGTTCCCATTCTGTCATCCTTCACCTCAGTTCGTTGGATCGGGGGACGTCTGAACTGGTTTTTCCTCTACGTCTGCGTTTTCATACCCGCACAAAACAAATGAAACCCTCATGGGAAGGTGGTTCGTTCTGTCCATTCTTCCATCTGGGATTCGAAACCTGAAACCTCTGTGATCGACCTCTGCGTTGATTCCTTGTCATGCACCCTGAAACCAATGGCAAACCCGTGGATTGAGTCGTGCATTCTATAAAGCCTGAACATTCCGTAAATGTCCATGTCATGTGTGTTATAACTGTGGGTTGTTGTGGCCATTGAGTTCCTTGGCTAAGTGTAGCTTGTTGTCGTCGTCTGTTCCTTGTTGAGCCTTGCAGTTGTCCTCCTTGTGCTGGAACAGAGTTGAAGAAGCAGGTTGTCAGGCCTATGAGCGACTCTCTCCACATGAGAGAGTGCGCAGAGGAAATGACAACTCCTGGAAGGGGTCCTGTAGCTGCCATAGAGCTCGGAGAATTCTGGTTCGACCTGTTGTTGAAGCCCAAGGCAAAGGAGGTTTAGCAGCCGAAGGACTGTTTGGTGTGACAGTGAAGGTGTATACTCCTAGGGTGGGACAGGCATGTGGGGAATGAGATTATGTGAGTAGTGGGCATAAGTGGCTCCTGGGAGAGAATCCATCATCATAAATTGTGTGTCTTCCTGTTGACCTTACCTAGACTAGGATTCCCTTGCCCGGTGGAGCTTAGTCCCAGCTCGGGGGTGACCTACTGCTGAGAGTGATGAGCAACGCGGTCTATGGCTGGGAGGTTCGTGGAAGGTCTACACGGAGTTGGTGGTGTTATTCCAGTTGAAAGATAAGTATAATTTATCTGCTTAATTTTATGTTATGCATAATGCTTGAATGTTATCACGTGTTCTGTTGCATGTATGAATTGTTGTTAATTCTATTTAAATCTGAATGGTAACAATAACTCTATGTTAAAATGTGTTAATTTGATTTAATGCATATTATATTTATATGTGAATATTCTGCAGTAGTGGCATTGCCCAGGCCTGTTGATGGTTGGGGATGTTACAAACGATTTCAAGCTCACAAAGCCAACAATGATGCTCGACCTGTGCGCAACCATACGTCTTCACTCCTCAAGGAGACACTCGGGGAAGCACATGTTTTACTTGTTTTCCTTTCATCTCTATGCGTTTATTTTGCAAAGAAACAATGAATCTTCTGCATGTTCAGACAGTTCAGGCACTACACTACCCTGCCACATGTTCTGGTTTCCAAATGTTTGGCGGAACAGGTGGGGTGTTTTTGTCGTGATACAACTAGAATAGAAGGACGCCATATGTTCTGGTTTCCACTTGTCTAATAGAATAGGTGGAAAACCTCCAAACATGACTATGTTATGTATAATTACAACAATTTTTTAAGGAATTAAATCTCTCTTTTATTAAAAATAATAATAATAATAATTAGAATACTAAAAATTCTAAAAAAATATCTATTATTGCAAACACTATTTAACCATAATTTGACACTATAGTAAACAAAAGTATCCAAATTTTTTTAAACTCTTCTAAATGTTTTCATAATTATCCAAATTTTCTCACTCTCTTAAATTTTTTTCCTTATAACATGAATAAAATATCACTAAATTAGTAATGTTTAAAGAATAACAAATTATGAAATTATAATTTACAAAACATAGAAATTTATCACAAAAATATTAAAATGATATTTTGCTTAACACAACCTTCCAATACTATTTTTTTAAAAATTTAATAAAGATAAATATTTCCAATTGAATATAGTTATACCATTGTTTTAATATATTTTATATAGATTGATTATCAAAACAATGTATTTTATATCGATTGGTTATATTGATATCGATCGGTTATGAAAACAATGTATTTTATATCAATGTATTTTATATCGATTGGATTGGTTGATAAGGAGGAAAAAAATTGTGAACATGAAATATATCAAAAAGTTTAACATTTTTAACTAAACATATACATTGGGTAAAACATTTTTTAAACATATACATTGTGTAAAACATTTTTTAAACATATACATTGTGTAAAACATTTGTTTTAAATTATGAACATTTTACTTTTAATGATTTTCAATAATTATGAACATTTCACTCTTAATCACTCATAGCCTCGGAGAAAAAAATAGATAGAGTCATGGTGGAGATTGACATATACGATGGACTATTGGAATGTCTTGACATAGATTGGTGAGGTGAACTCTATAGACAGAATCTGGATTATCTAGGCATCCCTTTCAGGTGCACTATTTGCAGAAAAACATGACACCTGAGGAATGCATGTCTGGGTCGCTTTCCTGAAGAACAGTCTGAGGAGACTATGCTCGACCTCTCCTCTAGGATGGACTCTCCTGTTGCACCTGCTCATCTCTCTTATCTGGACCTTCCCATCAATGAATACTCTATCGCCCTAGACTCACTCACAGGTAAACTCAAATCCATTTTTCCTTTGCTTTTTAACTCACTCACTACCTAGGAAATAGATCAGTTGAACTCTGCCACATTGGTAGCCCGAGGCTTTCCTTCACCATCGGTGGCTCCAGTCGCTCTCACTCCTCGACTAGTGGTGATACAAACTTCCCTTTCTGGTGCCACATCTACAGACCCTTTCTCTTGTCGTTCAAATGGACCACCAACTCTTCAGTCAAACTCCTCACTTCCTAACTCGACTATTGTCAACGCCTAGCCATATTTAAAATTGGGCTTGCCCTCCCTCCCTCGATCGACCCTACCAACTACTCTCTCGATGGATCCTTCTATTTCTACCCATCCCCGAGCGACTAATCTGGATCTCCCCTCCTATTTACAACTGGACCATTCTAGCATTGACACAGAGACACAAGATCTGTCTTCAGCACATTACCATTTGGGTACTAGTGTAACACAGTCAGGTGACAATTCCATTAGTGTGTTGGACTCTCTTTTACCTTCCTTCAAAGAAATACATACTCCTTCTCCCTTACCTATCTACCTTGGTCATTTTGTCCATTTGTCACCTTTTGAGGCAGAGTTTACAGGACACAGCAACAGTTCAGGGTTGGACCAGGGTACTGCTCACACCTGGTCTAGAGGGATCGGATATGAACACTCCCTGATCAAAACTAGAAGTGCCCGACGCAGAGAGGGGCCTTCTTTACCTTCTTCCTCTGTCACACTCTCACAAACTATTGATATTTCGGCACTTAGAGGCATGAAATCCCTAGCAAGAAATAAATAATGATCTTTCTCATCCTTAATATTCGATGGGTGGGAGGGCCCCTTAAATGCTCCACCTTCAGAATACTTCTTTCTCGAACCTCACCTGACATTATCTTTCTTTAGGAAACCTTGGTTGATTGACAGAAATCTAGATCTTTTCTTTCAAAGTTTCATCATGACTGGTTCACCTACTCTGTAAACTCACTTGGAACTTTGGGGGGTTTAGTTGCCTCATGGGACCCTTCTAAGTTCGATTTACATCCATATCTGAGTTGTGGTGGCCTTTTACTTACTAGATCCTGTCGGTGGAATAATTAACTCATCAACTTTCTCAATATTTATGGACCTTGTGAAAACAGAAAAAAAATTGGGGACTGGTGGAATCTCGAGGTCTGCTTGATCTCCAGAATTTAGTCATAGTTGGGGACTTGAGCTTCACAATAAGCACAGGTGAAATCTGGGGAGCATCTACCAACCAAGATCCGTTGGCTGAATTATTCATCTCTCTTTTCCATTCACATGGATTGGTCAACTTCCCTCCGGTGGTATTGACCCAAACATGGCACAACGACAGAATGGGAATGGACTTCATCTCTAAACGACTTGACCGTTTCTAGATTTTCGATAGATTGGCTACTACTATGGGTAGAATCAGAACTTGGGATGACTTGTCGTATCTATCTGATCACACTCCGATCTTATTATAATTTGGCCCTCATTCGAAGAGGATTACCTACCCTTTCAAACTCAACTCGTGTTGGTTTATAGAACCCGATTTCACTACTATTTTCAATGTTGTGTGGTCTGATCCACATTTCCAACATGGAATGGGTATTCAACAATAGTTCATTTCGAAAATGAAATTTTTAAAAACATGTATTAAAATATGGGTAGTGTAGCATAAAAATCGTACACTTTAGAAGCTACAAGAGATGGAACACAAGCTATTTGTGCTACACCATTCCAACTTATTGACTGGACATGCAGGGGACAGACTTCAACTATGTAAACAACTTGAAGTTGACAGGAATAAGTTTCTGTTGGCACACGAGGCTCTCTGGAGACAAAGAATCAGAGTAAATTGGATCAAATGTGGAGACCTCAATACTAATTTTTTTCATTGTTTTGCTAGCTCCTCTAGTAACAAAAAACACATTTGGAATATCATAGATGAAACAGGTATAAAGCACAGTGGACAGCAAGAAATTAAATCAGCAGCTACTAATTATTTTAAATATTTTTATGAGGCAAGAACACAGGTACATATTCAAACCCAATTTTCAATGGATCAACACTATCCTCGTTCTGTCACAGTTGAGGACAACACACTTTTGGACATGCCTTGTACAATACAAGAGGTTCAGGCTTCTCTCAAATCCTTCTCAAAGGATAAAAACCCAAACTCAGATGGCTAGACCGTTGAGTTTTACCTCCATTTTTTCGATTTGGTGGGGCCTGAGCTTCTGGAACTAGTGGAAGACTCTAGACTTCATGGTAGGATATATGGAGCTCTAAACTCCACCTTCTTGACTCTTATTCCAAAATAAAATCATCCAACCACCTTTGGTGATTACAGGCCGATATCTCTCTGCAACCTTTGCTACAATCTCATATCTAAAATTATTGCTAACGAATCAAACCCATCCTCTCTCGCTCCTTGTCCAGAGAACATTTAGGTTTTTTAAAGGGTTGACAAATTCTTGACGCCATTGGCACTTCTCAAGAATGCTTGCACAACATCCATCACAAAAAATCTCACGCCCTTATCCTCAAACTAGATCTAAAAAAAGCCTTTGATTGCATTGACTGGGGTTATCTTAGACTTATTTTAACACAGCTGGGGTTCAACCACTCTATGACAACTTGGATTATGAGTTGTGTCACAAGTGCATTTTTTTGTGTTGGTTAATGGTGAACCATCCTCCTTATTTCACAGTGGCAGAGGCTTGCGTCAGGGTTGTCCACTTTCACCGCTCCTCTTCATCTTGGTTATGGAAGGTTTAAGTCTCCTTCTAAAAAAAATCCAGGCAAAAGGAAAAATCACAGGGATCAAAGTCTCCAGGCTGGTCAAAATCCTTCACCTCCTCTTCATTGATGATGTCCTTATAATGACAAATGACATACCGCTCGAATGAAAAGAAATCTATGGACTCTTAAATTTTTTTTGCTCCGCTACTGGACTACAAATCAATTGGACCAAGTCGACATTCCATTATGCCAATATTCTTGACCATGATCTAGATCTTCTTTTGGCCATTTTCCCTCACAAATTATTGCATCTTTCACATGGTTTACATTACCTTGGTTATTTCATAAAAGCATAACACCATAATGCATCAGACTGGGACTGGCTGCTATCAAAGGTGGGTAAAAAAATCAACAACTGGTGTAACAGGTGCCTAACTATTGGAGGCGGATACACTCTTATTAAAGCCACTCTTGAAGGACAGTCGGTGTATTGGATGGCACTGGCAACCATTCCCCCACCGGTCTTCGATAAACTAAGAAAAATTACTTATAATTTTCTTTGGTCGGTATGTAAGGAAAAACACAATTTACATCTTTGCAATTGGGAAGCATTAGCAAAGCCAAAAAACAAGGGGGGTTGGGGCATTAAAAATATTTTCAATTTCAACTATGCTCTGGCAGTCAACTCACTCTGGCGTGCTTTAACCACTTCTGGCATATGGATCTCGGTTATCAAATATAAATATCCGCCTTCTACCTCAGTTGCGACTTGGCTCCATTCGACTCCTCATTACCCCAAGGCAGTGTCTCAGACGTGGAGGAACCTGAACAAATCTACACATTGGATCAAATATTGGATCAGTTGGAAGCCTGGTTCCGTCCACTCCATCAAGATTGGCATGGATCACATTCTTAGCATTGACTCATCCTCTTACCTGTCGATTCCTCTCATCACTCATTTGCACTCCAAAAATATTCATTACTTATTCAAGCATCGATACACAATGATCTGGGGAATCTGACTCCTAGCTGGATTTTGGGTGATGTATTGGAGCTTCCTCGCGATCTAGCAGAGGAGTGGGATCGGTTTTGTCAGACACTTTCCAGAACATGTATCTACTTACACAACGATGCAAACCAACTCCTATGGGCGGGCGGAGACAACTCGAGTCGCATATCAGTCAGAAGTATTTACTCATCAATTACCAATACTACAAATAATTCCAACACAACTGGTTGGCGCAAACACCTCTGGAATTGCAAAATTCCTTTAAATGTAAAATTGTTCATTTGGCTAGCTGACAAAACTAAAATCTCTGCATGGGACAATTTACTAAAGAAAGGCTGGAATGGTCCCAATATCTGTCAGCTATGCTTTAAGGAAGAAGAAATTGTGATACATCTATTTATACATTGCAATTTCAAACGACAAGTCTGGAACAAAATTGCTCATGACTATCACCTCACCTCTGCCTGGAATGGGATATCCATCTCTAATTGTTTTACCCATTGAACTTCCAGCGAGCGCTCTTACAAATTTTTACCCCCCTTGGTTATCTAGCACATTTGGCTGGCAAGAAACAACTTGATATTTGATCATATATCTCCCTCCATCCATTCAGTTGCATATAGAGCTCTTGGCCTGCATCAGATTTGGAAAGAAATCTATCCATCCAAAGGGAAAACATTTTTTTTTATAAATCCTTCCATTGCTGAGAATATTTCTACGGGGTGGTTCGATGGTGCATCCCAACACAGCGAATCATTGAGTGGTGCAGGGGGTTTGATTAGATTGACTGAAAACTCTCTTTACAAATGGACCTTCAGCTGTGGCCTGGGCACCAACACAAGGGCGGAACTGTTGGGTGCATGGGCAACACTTCACTTGTCCATGAGGTTTAATATTGATCACCTTCAATTGATCAATGACTCAAAAGTTATCATAGATTGGTTGAATCATAGTAGCAAGCTTCATTCGATCACCCTCTTGGCTTGGATGGACTGAATCAAAACACTACAACGCCACTTCAAGAAGCTCATATTCTCTCATACTTCTCGTGAGTTCAATAGGGAAGTGGACCTGCTATCTAAGACAACACTTCAAAAAAAAGCAGGTATGATCATCTACATCCATTGGCTGGATGACCATGAGGGTCCCTCACATACTATCAAATTATTCTAAGTCTTGAGCCATCAGTTATCTATCGTCATCATCAGTTCTTTCACATAACTTGACACTTTTTTGGAAGAATTTTTTGATATCTCTCCTCTCATTTTTTCTGACTTGAGGTTTCTCTTTCTTTTATTCCAGGGTATCTTCACTCCCCTTCGAATTGGATTGTCCAATTGAAGGAGATTGACTCTCCCTGCCTACTGGTCCGCCTAAACTTTCTGAATGTATCTGATTATGAGAACATATTATATTTTAATATAATTAAGCAATTTTTTCTTTTGGAAAAAAAAAAAAAAATTTACTAATACCTTTTATATAATTTTCACTTTGTTAAAAAAAATTCATAAAACGTTAGAAAACTAGCAAGTTTATATTTTATACTGTAATAACACAATAATATGTGTTGGATCCTTTGTGAAAAATAATATGATTAATGCCTTGCAATGTAAACTAATATAATTACTATCTTGCAACGTAAGCTAAATAGCTTGCTTCTGCCAGGGAACCCGTATGAAAACTCTAACATCATGACAACCTAACTCATATGATTAATCTATCTCTAAGATCTGTTCACTCACAAATCCTTATAAATATCAAAGTCAAATTACATGTATTATTGTTATTTTAAAAATTTATTATATTAATGTTATTTTAAATTAATGTTATTTTAATTTTTTACAAATAAAATTATTATTATTAAAACTTAATTTATATTAGGGAATATAATTTGTTTAATACCTTTTCTTAAAATTTATAGAGTACAAAGTGGACAAAAAGGAATTAAAAAATATTACAATAATACACTTAAAATCTTTAGAGTATAAGATGGGTCAACAACATTACAACAATACATTTGTTATAAACTCAATATGAAAAACTATTACAACAATACACTTAAAATTTTAGGATACAAAGTGAACCAACAACAAAACTCGAAACTATTACAACAATACACTTGTTTTAAACTATTCCACTGAATCTTCACATTGCTAGTGGCGAGGTCGACACACTGGACATACAAAAGTGTCGCGTAAAAGCAATTGAACTTTTCCATTTAAAATAACTTCTTAAGTATTGCAAAGATTTTCCATACATACCGATCCTAGAATTCTGATGTAGCTTGCCTTAAAAAATGGAACATTATAAAAAGTTAACCTTTAAGTTTGCTTGGTGTTTCTGAAATAATCAAGATGGAATTGTTTGGCATGCCTTGACACACGTGCAATTGGATGGAAGGCATGTGAAGGTGTTAATGAATGACGAAGAGGGGAATAAGGAGAAATTTTATTGTTCCCTTAATTTATTTTTTATAAATTTATAAAAAAAAATTAGGAATTCAGTTTTAAGTTGGATATTTTTAATTTTTAAGTTTTCGAATAGGTATTATGAAAAGAAAAGAGAAGTGTTTCGAGTGAGTTTGAAATGGCGGAGGTGGGAAGGATAATCACGAAGTTGTAGGTTTAATGGTGGACCAACTAGAATTTATATGATTCTTAGAGGTTACAAGGCGCAAAGGTAAATGATGGAGGTTCATTCGGGGACCTGGGAAAACTATTTTAGGAGCCTTAGTACTTTTTCCCGAATTTCGAGCTCCACCGAGGTTCTAGAAGTTGCATTTTATTATATATGCGATTGATTTAGTGTTGTATTTAACTAATTTCCTTGTCAACTCGATATTCTGGCTAGTTTTTCGATGCTCTCCTACCATCTTACAGCGGCTTTAATGGCGAAGTTGAGCTATTAATATTGTAGTGGATTGCTAGTTGGTGGACCCAGTGGTTGTTGTAGTATACGTCTCCTCAACATTCATTAACCTATTAGAATCCTCGGTACTTACCCTCTAATGAGACTGGTATACTGACAGACTTCTCAGCAAAATCTGAGGTGGCAGTTGTTGAAGGCTTCTGGAAACTTTCTAAATGGAAAGTGAGGTCATGGTACTCATGGGTGCGGATGATGAGGAGCATTGGGAGAGGGCGGGTCTGTTAGCATCGGTGGACGAGCTTTGCAGAAGTCATTACAAGGGGAACCTTCATAATGGGGACATTAATGTTTCATTTACTCTATTGGCAGAGGTTCCATTTTCCCCAAACTCTAGCACTAAACCTCCTCATTTGACAGGAAGAGAGGTTGTCTTGTGGAACCACCTGATATCAGTCCCTCAGCCAAAGGGGGACTTTGTGGGCTTAACTTTTGACTGGGGAGAACATGTTAAGGGCGCACAGGTTGAACGACCACAGAGTGAAGACACTATACTCCCAACTGAGGCTAGAATTTCGGGGTGGCAGGGGGACCATCCCATACAGAAGAGAGGAAGCCATAAACGACCGACGTGGGTGTGGAGGCCTAAGCGCAAAAAACATCGACTAGTTATGGGGATGGACGTCGACTTATAAGAAGCGTGCAATCTTGCACTATGTGCTTTGGTGGGGAGGTTAGCATATCGGTCTCGTTGCAATCAGAAGCTTACATAATGGATGTCGTGCAATTGGGATCCTATTCTGGGTTATTCTCCGGAGGTAATGTCTCTGTCGAGAGGGTGGTTAGGTTTTATTTTCAAGAGTCTGGAAGACACTAAGATCATTTTAGAAAGGTATTGGGGCTATGGGGGTGGGAGTTTGATGTTCAAGCGGTGGCGCATTAGTTTTGATCCGTCGACGGAGTATTTCAACTTCCACCACCTTTGGGTCCTTCTCCCAAGACTACCTCTTTAGTTGTGGAATGTTAAGGGATTGGAGGTGATAGGTAATTCCTTAGGTCGTTTTATTAAGGTAGATGAACAAGCATTACTATCAATAGATAAGAGAATGGCTAAGGTGCTTTTAGAGGTAGACATCCACGCAGGATTATTGGAAACACTCGATATAGCGTGGAGGGGTCATTTGTTTGTACAACGTTTGGACTATCTAGGCCTTCCATTTTGATGTTCGCTCTATAGACGAACCGAACATCTTCGGAAGGACTGTACTCATATTTATGGGGCTTTGGTTGAGGAGGACTCCTCAGAGGATATTCCTTTTGACAACTACTCTCCATTGATGGATACTCAAGAACCGAGAGATTACTCTGGAATGAGGACTTAGGAGAGTCCAGAACCAACAGTTACTACTTTTATTGGTAAGCTAAAACTTTTATGTCCTTCGTTGTATAATTTGTTATTTGCTTGGGAAAGAGATCATTTAGATAGTGTTTTCCTATTGGATATGTTACATCAGCCAGAGGTGGGTAAGGGAAAAGCTTTGGACTCTGTCCAAAAGCCCCCAGACTTAGTTGAAGATCGGTCGGTGACCACTACTGGGCCAATAATTAATCAAGAGATGAGTCCTACAGTTCTACCTGAATCCTTAGTTGAGGAAGATTCAATCATAGTTTTGGGTTATGGCGAACCTGTCACTAGTGACCATTCTTTGGATAGGATTATTTTGGCTCTAGTCCCCTCCTTTAGCGAGACTACAAGTCCCATTTTGATTCCGACCTACTTGGGGAACGAGGTAGTGGTTAGAAATTTTTCTACCAGACAACACAGTTTTCCCTCGGGTGATGGGAGTGCTTTAGGAAAGGAGTCAACGTGGTTGCGGGGTTTGGGGTTTGAAATATCCCCTATCAAAACCAGGAGTGCCCGTAAAAGAGCGAGAAATAATGATCTATTTTCTGCAAAACAGATTCCTACAAACTTAGAACAGGGGGCGCTTAGAGGCATGAAATCCCTTGCATGGGCTAAATCATGATCCTTCTCTCTCTCAATATCAGAGGGGTAGGAGGCTCCCTAAAAATGGCCTCCATAAGAATACTTTTGTCTAAAACTCTTCCTAATATAATTTTTCTACAAGAAACACTGGTGGTTGCGGAAAAGGAAATAAACTTTATGTACATACTCAGACCTGAGTGGATGATTTGTGCAGTGAGCTCTATTGGAAAGTCTGGTGGGCTACTAGTGTCTTGGGATCCTAATTTCTTTGACTTAGCGTCGGTCCTAAGTTGCGGTGGCATTTGTTTGTTAGGTACCAACTTAGCGGATAAAAGGAAGGTGTCCCTCCTAAATGTTTATGGACCTTGTCAAGACCGTAAGAATTTCTAGGAAAATTTTGATGGAAGGGGCTTACTAGCACATGATTATTTGATTGTGGCAGGGGATATGAACTTCACGACAAATTCAAAGGAGGTTTGCGGAGTGTCAGCTTTGGCAGACCCACTCGCAGTCTTTTTTAAGGATTTTTTTTTTTTAAATTATCTAGTGGATGTGGCACCTTCCGCGGTGGTTTTGACGTGGCGAAATGGTAGGTATGGAGTTGAAGGCATTGCAAAAAGGTTAGACAGAATCTACGTGGTGGAGGATCTTTTCACTTCATCATGTAGATACATAGCTTGGGTTGAATTTCCTTTTATTTGATCATGCTCCATTTTTACAACAGTTGGGCGAAGGTCTCTATCGTCAGTTTCTCATCCCTTCAAGCTAAATCATGTCTTCTTACGAGAAGAATCTTTTGATTCACTGGTTCATGATGTGTGGAGCGATGTTAATTTGCATCAAGTTGAGGGAGCACAAAGAAGATTAGTAGAGAGACTGTCAACTCTTAAAGCTAGGGTGAAGGTCTGGTCTACAGAAAAACGTTTTTGAGAACATTTAGAGATGGATAAGCTTGAAGAAGGTTTAAATGATCTCTTTCATCAGAAGGCACAGGGTTTACAGATTGTGGATTTTGAACAACATGTGATGAAACTGGAAGTTGAACGCAAAAAACTCTTATTGGAGGAGGAAGAGTGATGGTGGCAAAAGAGTAGGGCCATATGGATTTCAAGTGGAAACAAGAACACAAAATTCTTCCATCGATTTGCCAATGATAGAAGAAATAAAAAACATATATGGGAGATAGAGGATGAAGTGGGTCAGCTCCATACAGACCAGGAGACCATAAAGGAAGAAGCGATCAATTTTTTTAAATCTTTCTATCAGGATAGTGGAACAAATTATATTAGAGAACATGTTGCTTATAAGGCTATTTTCTAGAATGGTGACGGAGGAGGAAGTATTAAATCTAGAAAAACCATGTACTAGGGAGGAAATACTAGAGGTATTAAAAGGATTTACAAAGGATAAAAGTTTTGGGCCAGATGGATGGAATGTAGAATTTCTTTTACATTTATTTGAGTTGGTCGTGTAGGATTTGCTCGATGTTGTGGAGGAGACTAGAATCAAAGACGAGGTAATTAAACAGATCAACTCAACGTTCTTAGCATTGATCCCTAAAGTAAATAGTCCCAACACATTTAGCGATTTTCGCCCAATCACTCTGTGCAATTTATGCTACAAGATCATTGCAAAAGTAATAACCAAGAGAATCCGACCTATGCTTTCTCGTGCTTTATCTTAGGAACAACTGGGATTTATTAAGGGAAGGAAGATCTTAGATGCTATTGGTATGACACAGGAGTGTCTGCACAACATGAAAACAAAGAAAATTCAAGCAATTATTATAAAGCTAGATCTTAAGAAGGCTTACGACTGCACAAATTGGGACTTTTTGAGGTTAATCCTTCTTCAATGTGGCTTTGGTCTGCCAACTACAAATTGGATAATGGGATGTGTAACCTCTACTGCTTATGCAATACTGATTAATGGAGAGGCAACACATTTCATTCAGAGTAGAAGAGGAATTCGTCAGGGTTGTCCATTGTCGCCCTTTCTTTTCATCCTTGTGATGGAAGGCCTTAGGCTTTTGCTAAAAAAAAGGTCAAGTTGATGGCGTATTGTCTGGGATAAAGGTTTCACGAATCATTAAGGTTTTACAATTTCTCTTTGTGGATGATGTGATAATTATGTCTAAAGCCACTATAATCGAATGGATTGAAATCAGTAATATTCTCAGTGTTTTCTGTCGAGCGTTGGGGTTGAGGATAAATGTTCAGAAGTCTACTTTCCTACATTCTGGAATCCAACAGGAAACTCTCGAAGAATTAAAAGATTTACTTCATTTTGATTGTAAAGATCTTTCGGAAGGCTTTAAATATTTGGGGTATTTCTTAAAACCAGATAGCTACAAAGCGGAGGACTGGCGGTGGCTCATTGAAAAATTTGAATTTAGGATAAATCATTGGTGTAATAGGTTGCTAACACTAGGAGGTCGGTATGTGTTGGTAAAAGTAGTCCTAGAAAGTTTGCCAGTATACTGGTTGGCCTTAGCTCATATTATGATTTCTATTCTAAATAGGATCTGAAAGTTGGTCTTTCCCTTCCTGTGGTCAGGCAACAAGCAAAAACAAAGATATCATTTATGCAACTAGGAGACTGTCTCGAAGAAAAAACTTTATGGAGGGTGGGGGTTTAGAAATATATTTATTTTCTACAAGGCACTAGCGACTAATACTTTGTGGAGAGTATTGACGAAAAAAGGCATATTGCAACGGGTGATAAAAGACAAATATTTGCCACATGGATCGGTACCTACATGGTTAAGATCGGCTTCAGCGGTCTCGGTCTATGGATCCCAGACTTGGAAAAATTTGATTAATACCTTACCATTGGTTTTACAATGGTTGGCCTGGAACCCAAGAACAAGACAATCCATTATTATTGGGAATGGGGAAGGACTCTTTTTTATCAAATGAGCTAGTTGCTACACTTAACCAAAAAATTGTTTACTTGTTATATCAAACGGGATGTGATTATACACAGGGAGAAATATGTTCAAATTGGTTAGATAGTGAAACTTCGGGGCTCGAGGGAGACTTAGCAAGTGAATGGGAAAAGTATAGAAGTAATTTGATTGGATCAGGGATCCAACTCCTTGATCATCCAGATATTTTAATATGGACGGGAGGTGATAATTCAGGACAACTTACTGTAAAAAATGTGTATAATGCAGTTGCTGCAAAACTATGGAAATTTAAAATAGGCAGATGGAGGAAAAAACTGTGGAAATGGGATTGTCCACTAAAGATCAAGTTATTTGCATGGCCGGTAGCTGAAAATAAAATACTAACGTGGAAAAATCTACAAAAAAGAGGTTGGGTGGGGCCATGGATATGCCACCTCTACAAAGGTAAGAGGGAAATTGGTAAGCATCTCTTTGTGAATTTCCCTTTCACTATTTCAGTTTGGAATAGGGTTAAAATTTCTCTAAAATTCACTAATGGATGGAATGGTCTAACAGTGAATGAGTGCTTTGAAAATTGGGCAAAACAGAACTTTGATTATCTAACATTGTCAGCCTTTATTTGTTGGTTTATTTGGCTTGATAGAAACAAGACAATCTTTGAGGCAGGGACTCATTCTATCCAGAAGATAGTATTCCAAGCTATTGGTGCAACGAGCAATTATAGAATTAAGGAAAAAGATAATCATCTTAGAACTACAACCCTTGATAGTCTAGAAGATAGATTCATTGGATGGTTCGACGGGGCAGCACAACAGAATGACGAACAAAGTGGGGCGGGAGGTTTGATAAAGATCAATAATAACACATCATATAAATGGACTCTAAATTGTGCA
This sequence comes from Picea engelmannii, assembly GCA_009831015.1. Lineage (NCBI taxonomy): Eukaryota > Viridiplantae > Streptophyta > Pinopsida > Pinales > Pinaceae > Picea > Picea engelmannii. The sequence continues at coordinate 733 of ML788127.1, read as the reverse complement.
CAAGGAACAAACACTAGGGAAGAACTCATGGGTGCATGGGCCTCTCTAATGATGGCTTCTAGACTGTCAATTCCATATTTACATGTGTTAGGGGACTCTAAGATAGTCATTAATTGGCTTAATCGGAAAGGAGCTCTTCAGGTTGTATCCTTAGAAATTTGGAAGGAAAGGATTAAACAAATTCTCAAAGACTTCAGGAATATAACATTTGCACATATATAGAGAGAAGAGAATCAAGAGGCGGACAAATTATCAGAATTGGCTCTAACAAAATTGTCTGGAAGCATAGCCTATAACCAATGGGAGTGTGGACAAGAGGGACCCACTCTATACTTAAAGATGTTTTAGAAGGCACCAGGGGGAGTAAATATTTGCAGTCTAGTAAATAGTTAATGGTATCAGTAGCTATTGTATATAGCAAAGTATGAAAGACATTATTCCTTTTTGAATTTTGTCTTCTTTTGGAACTACAGGAGAAGAAACCCCTTTTGTAAGGATTTTGAAAATCTATGTAGCTATGTTTGGTGTCTAAAAAGCACAAGATATCAAGGATCTATGATGTAAGGTCCGTTGTTGAGAACAAAATATATTTTTATAAATATAATGAGAAATTTCTTGTAGAAAAAAAGTTGGATATTTCTATATATGTTACTTGTCAACTTCATATTGAGAATGAAAAGAATTACACATCACCCTCATATTGAACAAAACACCTATGAAAAATTGCTACTTT
>ML788126.1:787639-819754 GCA_009831015.1 Picea engelmannii | reverse complement strand
TGAATGCAATTTGGGCTTGAGTACCTAATCTTTCTTGGTTTCTTGGTCATGCTTCAGGTTCTTCCTCCAGTGGAGTCTTTGACTTGGTACTGTTTGGAGCTAATTGGATTCACCAGGTGAATGATATCATCCTTCTTGTGTCTGCTCACTATCCACCATCAGTGATCATATGTAACACCTTGTTTCCCCTAGTTTGTAAAAATAACTATATTGGCCAAGAATTGTGGCAAACTCAAAAATGTGAATGTGTGATGTGAATGGACCTTGTGAAAAGTTCAATGAATGTGAATAATATATATATATATTGTAGGACTGCTGAGAGGGGATATGCTGAAAAAGAGACCACGATGGCTAAAGAAAGGTGGTGGAAGGCACCTGGAAAGGTGGCGTTAACTTCCACCGAAACCAATATCGTATTTGGACTTCACTGGCCCAGAGAACCAAGAGTGGCTCGTTGGTCTCAAATTAAATGTCTCACCAGGATTGGTAGGTAAATGGCTCCTCATGAGTAATGAGGGATGGGCGGGTGAACTGCCCATCTATAGAGTCGTCAGGCCTGACTAGTGCGAGGGAAATCGCACCACACGCAACCTTGCAAGAGGAAAAGGCATGAGGGAGAAGCGAGAAGGGACAGACACGAGGGAAGAAAGAGAACTCTGGAAAAATACAGAGTGAGTGATAGCAAAGAAGGGGGAGTAACCATCATTCTCGGTCATTGGAAAACAGAGACGCAGTCTCGCAGCATCGTGGTCTCATATTGGGGGTGGATAATGGTAAATCCCTTCAGAATCGTTGAGCCTACGGTTGGGTGGAAACGAGCACCCCTCTCATCATTTGCATCACCTCTAGTGTTATTTCTGATAAGTGTTATTTTAATTTAATTCCATAATCGCATGTTTAGTTTTATGTGCTTGTAAATAGTTCTGAATAGAAGTGTTTACCTAATGTTTGATTTGATAGAATGGATGCATGTGTATGCTTACATGCCATAGTTGTTTTTTGCACAAATGATTAAGTCTGGGACATGAGTTCTCTCCACTGAGAATCGTCTTATTTTCCTAGTTTCTTGTAATATTCTGGGAAGGCCCCTTGAGAGTACTCTTTCCCGAGAATTACCCGATAAAAATTGTAACCATACTGAACCTTACCAGAGACTTGATTAAGATCAGGGATAATTGCTCGAGAACCTTCTGAGGGTTCATGCAATCCGGGTCTGGAAACCTTATGCAAGAAAGAGTAGCTTTCTAGGGTCTTGGGGTCATGGGAGCCTGAAGCTCCGAGAGTTTGAACTTCATGATTCAAGCTCAGAAGGGATAGTGAGCTCAAATATAGAAAGAAAATACCCTATCGCTTGGTAAATGAACGGTCAGAATCCTTTCGAGAATACCCCAAGCCTATCAACACCGACGGATCTAGAGAAGGAGCATAGGCATTAACACCTCACCCTTTCAACCTTCGCAAATAGTGATGGGATCATGGACTGTAGATCCCAGGGACCCATCGGAGCTCTATAAGTTGTCGATATTAATCTTTACTTAGGTGGGAGAGTGAACTCGACCATGTCCCAAAAGTACCGAAGACATCGGGACCATCCATGTTGGAGGACAGGTGGCAGAGATTTGACCATTTCACGTATCGAGGATTCATGAGTTTGGAGGTGGAAGATCAGACTCTCGGAGTCACGAAGTCTCGAGTCGTGAGATCGCGATATGATCTGGGTCGTTGATCAAAGAGGAAGGATAGTTGTGGGATCTGACCATTTCGCGTATCGGGGATTCATGAGTTTGGACGTGGAAGACCATACTCTTGGAGTCATGAAGTACCGAGTCGCGAGATCACAATGTGATCTGGGTCGTTTATAAAAGAGGAAGGATAGCCATGGGATCTGACCATTTCTTGTATCGTGGATTCATGAGTTTGGAGGTGGAAGACCAGACTCTTGGAGTCACGAAGTCCTGAGTCGCGAGATCGCGATGTGATCTGGGCCATTGATCAAAGAGGAAGGATAGTCATGGGATCTAACCATTTTGCGTATCGGGGATTCATGAGTTTTGAGGTGGAAGACCAGACTCTTGGAGTCACGAAGTCCTGAGTCGCGAGATCGTGATGTGATCCGGGTAGTTGATCAAAGAGGAAGGACAGCCATGGGATCTGGCGTCTTGATACATCGCATATCAGGGGTTCGTGAGTTTGGAGGTGGAAGACCAAACCCTTGGAGTCACGAAGTCTCGAATAGCAAGAAGTAGGAGCAACCATTGAGTCAGGACCTCCTCGCCATATCTCATATCGGGGTCTCGGAGGTTGAGGGGAATCAGTTTCGACTATAGAAGTCTCGAGCTTGCGAGTTGCGAGAGCTTGTGCAACACATGGCACATCCGCTTGGTGGGACCCACATGGTTGACAAGTGGTGTGACGATAAGATGCCCAGAGAGAGGGAGAAGTGGTGACAGGTGGTGGACACGTGTCGTTTGAAATGGGAGTCAACATCCTATTGACTTCTTGTACTTCAGGTTCTCGTAAGAAAGGAGCACAAAGGCCCAACAACTCAAGTCGCGAAGTTGCAAGTTCTGAGAAGCCTAGAAGGAGTCAAACCTTCTTTGAATTTCGTGTCTCGGGGTTTTGTAAAAGAAGGGCCCAGAGGTTAAACCTTTCAACTCACAAACTTGCAAGTTGTGAATAAGGCTAGTAGTTAGCCCTAGTCGGTGGTCACACGTGGAGAGCGCTAATAAGGAGGGGCCATACCATATCGGAATCTCAGGTATCGACGATTGGTGAAGAAAATTCAAGGGTCTTTGAATCACAACTCGCAAGGTCACGAGTTATGAAAGGTGCTTTCATTTAGGCGCATATGTGGTCCTATCAAGATAGGGACTAAAGAAAGGGAGCTAGTGCTTTGTCAGTAAGCGACGGGTAGATCTGGACGGCCAGAATCTGCATGCCCAGATCTATGGCCAGGGTTTCATTCTGAAGCCCCCTCAGCATTCTACCTTTAAGATTGGACTCACTTGTATCATTGAGTCACGAAACACGAAAATCCACCTGGCTTGTTTGGCCTGTGGTCCTAAACCACGATCACAGGGAGTTGAACAGGGAAGAACTAGCCTGCGCTAATCCCTCGTAGGACTTTGGGGATTATGTCCCTTGAGGAAAAGTGAAAATCTCATTATGCCATAGTGGGTGTGTTACAAATTGGTATCAGAGCATGGTTACAACACTCGACCTACTTGGGCTCATGAACGAGTTGCGCAGAAGATCTGTTCGGAACACTCTTAAAAAGAGTAACCCCCTATCTTAACCTTCCTAATCAAAAGATGAATTTAAGAATGAAAAACCCCTATTGTGTGTGTGTACATGTGAAAATATGAATTATGTACTGGTTATAAATAAATATAAATATTGACTAACAACCATCATTTTTCCTTTTTCACACAAGTGGAAGTTCAACTGCGGGAAATTATCAATGCATAGTATGGTGACTCACCATGAAGTGGAAGAGGGCTACCATAATAGAGATGAAGATTCTGATGAAAGGAGGGCAGTAGGGACCCCTCCATATCTAGCCGAGACTGTGAGGAGTCTCATGGTCAAATTACAAAGCTGCAAGGCTGACAATGAAAGGATGATGAAAGAACAAGCAAAGCAAACAGAAATTAACGCAATTTTACTGCAGAGTTTATCCAATCTACAAAGACAAATGTAGCATGAACCTGAAACTCAGAAACATGTTCATATCAGTGGTGACACTGAGAGCATAACCTCGAAAAAGGTCCACCCCAGAGGTAAAGGACAAGCGTCGGATAATTCCTCTGAGAAAGAAGTTGGAGATTCAGAGGGCTCTTCTAGCAGCAGAACTAGTTCCTATCCCTGAAGAAAACAGAAGAAGCAAAAGTCTTCCAAAGGTCAAAAATTCAAAGAATTCAGAAAGGCCAAACCACCCTCCTTTGACGGTGAAATAAAGAAGGGAGAGGAAGCAGAAGCCTGGCTGCTTGGACTAAAGAAGTATTTCAGAGTCCATGACTTTTCAAAAAATATGAAAGCCCGAGTGGCCACCTTCAACTTGAATGGAAAGGCTTCCATTTGGTGGGAATACCTTGAGAATATGAAAGGATTTCGTGAAGAGGACCTGTCTTGGGAACAGTTTGAGAAATACTTCTGGAAGAAGTATCTGTTGGAAAAATGTTTCGACGAAAAGACTAAAGAGTTTTATGAACTCAAACTGGGACAACTTACTATATAAGAATATGTCAACAAATTCCTCGATTTGTTGAGGTATGTACCCTATATCAAGGTGGAAAAAGAAAAGGTGCAACGCTTCATCAGTGGACTACCTAAGGACTATCAGAATAGAATTGAATTCGATGAGTCAAAGACTCTAGAAGGCACTATTCAAAAGGCAACCTATTGTCATGAACAGTTTGGGCATCGAGCAGAGCCTCGCGAGGATGGAAACAGGAGAATAGTTCAAGATTTCAGAAAAAGGGAATTAAATCCCTAGGATTTAAAAACTATAAGAAGAACCCAAGAATGAGCTTTCCAGCCCAGAGTATGCACCAGCAGAATTTTCCCTCCTTGAGCAGAAACAAAACTTATGGACTCATATCAGTGAAGACTGATAACCCAAAGAGAGAACCTTTGAAATGTTGGGGTTGCGGAGAAGAACATATCCTAAGAGACTACCCATATCGACAATAGAATAATCGGAGGATTTATAACATCCAAGAAGCTCCTACCATCAATGATGTGGCCAGGAGTGTGCCAAAAATTTATGCAGCCTTGGATAATAACCAAGCCAACCACCAAGCTTCAGTAGTGGAAATAGAAGGTATGATTTCCAACCATCTAGTGTCTATTTTAATTCACCCTGGTTCAAATTTGAGTTATATAGCCCCTAAAGTTGTTGATAAGTGTAAACTACAGCCAAAAAAACATACCAAGCCATGGTTGGTACAGTTAGCCACTCGAACCAAAAGGAGGATAACAGAGGTCATACTAGCCTGCCAATTAATGCTGGGTGAATTCCCCACCCAAACAACACTTAACTTATTACCCTTGGGATCATATGACCTGCTGATTGGTATGGATTGGCTAGCCTCCCATAAAGCCAGATTGGAATGTTACCATAAAACCTTAGAATGTGTAAGTAAAGAAGGGAAAAAGATAACACTTCAAGGGATCCGAAAACCTGTCTCAGTGAGACAAATATCAGCTCTGCAAATGAGAAAGTATTGTTGAAAGGGATGTCCCCTATACGCAATACAGGTGTTGAAAACAATCGAAGGTGACAAACCAAGCCTTGATGATCACCCTATCCTGAGAGAATAAAAAGATGTGTTTTCGGAAGAGGTACCGGGTTTACCTCCAAGAAGGGACATAGACTTCTCGATAAAACTTGCACCAGGAGTGGTGTTGGTGTCTAGGACACTCTACCGGATGAGCACACCCGAGATAGTTGAACTCAAGATGAAATTAAAAGAAATGATGGATAAAGGCTATATTCAACCCAGCGTGTCTCCATGGGGAGCACCAGTCCTGTTCGTGAAAAAGAAGGATGGTACCCTTATACTATGTATAGATTATAGGAAACTCAATAAGGTAACCATAAAGAACAAGTACCCCTTGCCCAGGGTCGATGACTTGTTCGATCAATTGGGGGGTGCGTCTATTTTCTCAAAGATTGATTTGAGGTCGGGATACCATCAAGTCTGAATCAAGGGTGAAGACATCCATAAAACTATTTTCCGAATGAGGTATGGCCACTATGAGTTTGTGGTAGTGCCATTTGGGTTGACCAATGCCCCTGCCACTTTTATGTGCTTGATGAACAATGTACTCAGCAAGTTCCTAGATAAATTTGTGCTTGTTTTTATTAACGATATATTAATTTACTCCAAGAATAGAAAAGAGCATGAAGAGCATCTTAGACTTGTGCTGCAAGTGCTAAGATAACATCAGCTCTATGCCAAATTTAGCAAATGTGAATTCTTGCAGAATCAAATACATTACTTAGGCCATGTTCTCTCCAAAGAAGGAGTAGTCATTGACCCTAACAAAATCAGGTCTATCATGGAATGGCCTACCCCAAAGGATGTTTTGGACATCAAATCCTTTATTGGATTAGAAGGATACTATAGGAGATTTATAAAAGGATTCTCCAAGATTGGTTGTCCAATCACTACCCTCCATAAGAAGGGGACAAAATTCCTGTGGACACAGAAATGTAAAGAAAGATTTCAATCCCTGAAACATCTATTGACTCATGCACCCATGCTGAAGATCGTTGATCCAGAAGATGACTTCCTTGTGTGCACAGATGCCTGTAAGGAAGGGCTCAGAGGAGTCCTTATGCAGAAAGGAAGTGTGATCTGCTATGAATCTCAAAAATTGAATGAGCATGAAGCCAACTATGTGACCCATGATATAGAACTGGTTGCCATAGTGCATGCCTTGAAAATGTGGAGGCATTACCTCCTGGGAAGAAAATTTGTACTTATGAGAGATCACTGTGGATTGTGATACCTATTTGATCAACCAAATCTCAATTCTAGACAAGCTAGGTGGATGGCCCTCCTTAGCGAGTTTGATTTTGAGATCAAACACATTAAAGGAAAGGAAAATAGGGTGGTTGATGCCCTTAGCAAAAGTATGAAAACAATTCACCTAGCAGCGGTGAGCACCTGCGAGACAGATGTCAAGGAAAGAATCAGAAATGCATAAGAAACAGATCCCTTCGTCCAGACTGTGACCATGTACCTACAGTAAGAACCCACCGGAGTAAAATATGAAGGCTACCAGAAGACCAAAGGAGGTCTTCTCACTTAATGAAGCAGATTTGATGTCTCAGATTGTGACGACTTGAAGAGGTTCATTATGGATGAACTACATAAAAGACCCTACTCGGGTCATCCAGGATACTAGAAAATGATCACTGTCGCCAGGAAACAATTTTATTTGCCTAGATTGAAGAAATACATAGCCGAGTACCTAGCCAAATGCATAGAGTGCCAACAGGTTAAAGTAGAACATCGACACCCAGCAGGATTATTGCAACCTTTACCAATCCCAGAGTGGAAATGGGAAACCATCTCCATGGATTTCATCGTTGGATTATCAACCTCAACCAAACAGAATGATGCCATTATGGTGGTGGTAGATAAATTGAGAAAGTTTTCTCACTTCATCCCCGTCAAGTCGACCTATAAGGAAATCTATATCGCCCAGGTATTCATGAAAGAGATATTCAAACTGCATGGTATGTCGAAAGAGATCGTGTCCGACAGAGACATGAAATTTACTTCCAACTTTTGGAAATCACTGATGGTTGGTTTAGAGACCAAGTTGTTGTTTACCACCGCCTATCACCCTCAAACCAATGGACAGACAGAAAGAGTGAATCAAATACTAGAAGAGATGTTAAGGATGCATGTAATGCATCAACCCAAGAAGTGGGAAGACTACCTGCCACTAGTAGAATTCGCCTACAACAACGGCTACCAAGCATCCTTAAAGATGAGTCCCTTCGAAGTCCTCTATGGTAGGCTATGTAACACTCCAGTCAACTGGAGTAATCCCATAAACAGGATTTCTTTTGGACCTGACATGTTGAAATAAATGGAACAGCAGGTGACTCAGATAAAACAAAACCTCAAGGTCACTTAGAACCGACAAAAAAGTTATGCCAACCAAAAGAGAACTCCAAGAGAGTTCAAAGTGGGAGATCATGTATATCTCATAGTTAGGCCCAAGAAGAGTTCCCTAAAAATGGGAGCTTGTGCCAAGTTGGCACCTCGATATTGTGGACCCTTTGAGGTTCTATATAGAGTGGGACCTATAGCTTATAGGCTAGCACTTCCTCCCATAGTAAAAGAACATAATGTTTTCCATGTTTCATTATTGAAGAAATATGTACATGATGCTAATCATATAATTGACTAGTTTGTGATTCAGGTGGAACCAGAGGGAGAATTTCTACTAGAACCTCAGTGCATAATGGACATAAAGGAAACCCCGCTCCGGAACCAAACCATTGCACAGGTCAAGGTGCAATGGAGACATTTTGTCCCAGATGAGGCTACATGGGAAATGGTGGATGCCATGAGACAGGCATGTCCAATTTTGTTTACTTTTGTACATGCATGTCATGTTGATAGATAATAACATTGAGGACCATGTTCCTTTAAGGGGGAGGGAATTGTAACACCCTATTTCCCCTAGTTTGTAAAAATAACTATACTGGCCAAGAACTGTGGAAAACTCAAAAATGTGAATGTGTGATGTGAATGGACCTTGTGAAAAGGTCGATGAATGTGAATAATATATATATAGTGCAGGACTGTTGAGAGGGGATATACTGAAAAAGAGACCACGATGGTTGAAGAAAGGTGTTGGAAGGCACCTGGAAAGGTGGCGTTAACTTCCACCGAAACGAATATCATATTTGGACTTCAGTGGCCCGAAGAACCAAGAGCGGCTCGTTGGTCCTGAATTAAATGACTCGCTAGGATTGGTAGGTAAATGGATCCTCATGAGTAATGAGGGATGGGGGGGTGAACCGCCCATCCGCAGAGCCGTCAAACCTGACCAGTGCGAGGGAAATCACGCCACACGTAACCTCGCAAGAGGAAAAGGCGTGAAGGATAAGCGAGAAGGGACAGACGCGAGGGAAGGAAGAGAACTCTGGAAAAATACAGAGTGAGTGATAGCAGAGAAGGGGGAGAGTAACCCTCGTTCTCGGTCACTGGAAAACAGAGACACAGTCTCGCAGCATCGTGGTCTCAGCTCGGGGATGGCTAGTGGTAAATCCCTTCAGAATCATTGAGCCTATGGTTGGGTGGAAATGAGCACCCCTCTCAGTAGTTGCATCACCTCTGGTGTTATTTATGATAAGTGTTATTTGAAGTTAATGCCATAATTGCATTTTTAGTTTTATGTGCTTGTAAATAGTTCTGAAATAGAAGTGTTTACCTAACATTTGATTTGATAGAATGGATGCTTGTGTATGCTTACATGCCATAGTTTTTTTCTGCATAAATGATTAAGTCTGGGACATGAGTTCACTCCACCGAGAATCGTCTTATTTGCCTAGTTTCTCATAATATTCTGGGAAGGCCCCTTGAGAGTACTCTTTCCTGAGAATTACCCCATAAACCTTGTAACCGTACTAAACCTTACTAGAGACTCTATTAAGATCAGGGATAATTTCCCAAGAACCATCTAAGGGTTCATGCAATCCAGGTTTGGAACCCTTATGCAAGAAAGAGTATCTTTCTAAGGTCTTGAGGTCATGGGATCCTGAAGCTCCGAGAGTTTGAACTTCGTGATTCAAGCTCAGAAGGGATAGCGAGTTCAAATATAGAAATAAAATACCCTATTGCTTGGTAAATGAACGTTCGGAATCCTTTCGAGAATACCCCAAGCCTGTCAACACCGACAAATCTAGAGAAGGAGTGTAGGCATTAACACCTCGCCCTTTTAGCCTTCGCAAATAGCGATGGGATCTTGGACCGTAGATCCCAGGGACCCATCGGAGCTCTATAAGTCGTCGATATTAACCTTTACTTAGGCAGGAGAGTGAACTCGACCACATCCTGAAAGTCATGAAGACATTGGGACCGTCCATGTTGGAGGATAGGTGGCAGAGATCTGACCATTTCACATATCAAGGATTCATGAGTTTGGAGGTGGAAGATCAGACTCTTAGAGTCACAAAGTCTCGAGTCGCGAGATCACGATGTGATCTGGGCCTTTGGTCAAAGAGGAAGGACAGTCATGGGATCTGACCATTTCGCGTATCGAGGATTCGTGAGTTTGGAGGTGGAAGACTAGACTCTTAGACTCATGAAGTCCCGAGTCGGGAGATCGTGATGTGATCTTGGCCGTTGATCAAAGAAGAAGGACAGCCATGGGATCTGACCATTTCGTGTATCGGGCATTCATGAGTTTGGAGGTGGAAGACTAGACTCTTGGAGTAACAAAGTCCTGAGTTGTGAGATCGCGATGTGATCTAGGCCATTGATCAAAGAGGAAGGATAGACGTGGGATCTGACCATTTCGTGTATCGGGGATTCGTGAGTTTGGAGGTGGAAGACTAGACTCTTGGAGTCATGAAGTCCTGAGTCACGAGATCGCGACGTGATCTGGGTCGTTGATCAAAGAGGAAGGAAAGTCGTGGGATATGACATCTCGATACATCATGTATCGAGGGTTCATGAGTTTGGAGGTGGAAGACAAAACCCTTGGAGTCGTAAAGTCCCGAATAGCGAGAAGTAGGTGCAACCATTGAGTCAAGACCTCCTCACCATATCACATATCGAGGTCTCGTAGGTTGAGGGCAATCAGTTTTGAGTGTAGAAGTCTCGATCTTGCGATTTGTGAGAGATTGTGCAACACGTGGCATGTCCACTTGGTGGTTGTGCAACACGTGGCATCTCCACTTGGTGGGACCCACGTGGTTGACAAGTGGTGTGATGATAAGATGCCCAGAGAGAGGTAGAAGTGGTGACAGGTGGTGGACATGTGTCGTTTGAAACAAGAGTCAACATCCTGTTGACTTCTCATACTTCAGGTTCTCGTAATAAAGGAGCACAAAGGCCCAACAACTCAAGTCGCGAAGTTGTGAGTTTCGAGAAGCCCGAAAGGATTCAAACCTTCTGTGACTTTCGCGTCTCGGGGTTTTGTAAAAGAAGGGCCCAGAGGTTCAACCTTTCAACTCGCAAACTTTCAAGTTTCGAGTAAGGCTAGTAGTTAGCCCTAGCCAATGGTCACACATGGAGAGCACTAATAAGGAGGGGCCATACCATATCAAAATCTTGGGTATCGGCGATTGGTAAAGAAAATTCGAGGGTCTTCAACTCACAACTCGCGAGGTCGCGAGTTGTGAAAGGCACTTGCATTTAGGCATGTATGTGGTCCTATCAAGATAGGGACTAAAGAAAGGGAGCTAGTGCTTTGTCGTTAAGCGGTGGGTAGATCTGGACAGACAGAATCTACGTGCCCAGATCTATGGCCAGGGTTTCATTCCGAAGCCCCCTCGCCATTCTACCTTTAATATTTTACTCACTTGTATTGCTGAGTTGCAAAACATGAAAAGGCGCCTGGCTTGTTTGGCCTGTGGTCCTAAACCACGATCACAGGGAGGTGAAAAGGGAAGAACTAGCCTATGCTAGGCCCCAGTAGGACTTCGTGGATTCTGTCCCTTGAGGAAAAGATAAAATCTTACTATGCCATAGTGGGTGTGTTACATCAGATCTGGAACTTGAAGTGCACTACTGGAGAAAGTTCCCCAATATGGTTGCCATTATGTTAGCACTCTGTAATTTGCCCAAGGCTATGGAGGAACTCATAAAGGAAACATAAAAACTACTTCGAGTCTCGGATCTATCCCTCCAAGACTCGGAGAGGGATCTCTCTGTCAGATTTATATTTGTTTGAAATAGGATATTAGGCTAGCTAATGGTTTCAGATTTTGAATTTTGAAGTTTGTAATATTTGAGAGATTGAGAGTTGTGCTTTCCATTGGGCCATGGGATCTATATGTCAAATCAAGGATCTATCTTAGGCATAATAAGATATTATCCATAGGGAAAGAAAACAAGACCATTGGATCTAATGGAATCAAGTGGAATGGATGAGAAGAAAAGAGTAAAGGTCCATCAAGCAGAGGAGCAGCTAAGAATTCATGTGCTTAACTTTAGAAGAAAACATGAAGATCATTAAAAGGGTAGAAACAGAGTGTAATTAAACAAATTCTTCTCTTAGTCTTTCTTTTACTTGATGAGATAGAGAGATACATATATTCTGCAGAAAATATTTACGCAGAGAAAAAACATCGCCAAGAAGTCTCACGCAGGAATCCAGTGAACCATGCCTTATTATTTTTGGTAGATCATTTGGAATGTTACAAAGTATTCCCTTAGGGGTTGGGAATGAATAATAAACAATACCCTTGTCCACATTTTCCTTATTACAATATATAAACTGACTCTCTCCACGCTCAGGAAGTCCGCCTCGGCTAAAAATAGCAATAAATCCCCAAAAATCCTAAATTGTCCGCCATGAAAGATGGGTCACATTTATGCAAAATAGGGGTCTGAACAGACATATGTTTCTCTTCAATGCTAACACCTGGGAAAAATGGAAGGATTTTATTGTAGATGGTCATGTTCTGGACAAAAACCTCCTTTTGTTTCGCCAAATTCGCCTCCATCTCGTCGTAACATCTCCCGCAAAATCGAGACTATAACAGGAAAACCAAAAATCCAAAAAATGAGGTGGAAAGACAGATTTGATTATCCCAACTGGTGGCACCTATGAAAAACATGGAGTAGGTTTTTGTTCTTCATCCCGTTGTGAACAAAAACCTGTCTCGGTGTTTTTAAATCTGTCTCCATTTTCCTGGAATCACCTTTGGAAACTGACATGTTGAACAGGCAAAAATGGACGAAATTTGGGAAAAGCGATTTTTTGGGCAAAAGTGGTAATTTCGGACCCCCTTGAGGTGGTAAGAAATTTTGGGGGGGGGTCCGCTAGCTTGTGGAGATGACACTTGTCCGTGAGTGGTTTCATGAAACACTCCATTCGGGACCCCCCCCTCTCGTTAAACTTCAGATGGCAAGGGGGGGTCCGGAATTATTTAAGGCCATTTGATTTATTTGGGATGTGATGCAACGGGTAAGTTAACATGGTTTTTAATTGTTTTAATTTTAATGTTTTGTAATTTGTTTTATTTACATTTATTAATATATGTGTTAAGTTATATTTTTTTTGCTTGTTTTTTTTATTATTATTATTTATTTATTAATGTTTTAATATATGTTTTATTTAATGTTTTTATATATAATTGTTTTATATTGTTTATTAATTTGTTTTTTCATTAATTTAAATTAATCCTAATTACTAACCCTAAGCAACTAATTTAATTAGATTAAGTTAATAATTAATCTAATCATTATTTTATTTTAAATTATTCTACTAAAACAACTTTATTAGGCTAACAAACATTTAGAAAATGCCACTAACCCCTTAATATTATTCGTTTATTATACTAAGTTGTTTTTTTCATGGATGGGAGGCGGGCGAGAAGTAGCCAATGGGACAAATGGGCAAAGGGAGTGAGTGGCACAGCGGTGGATGAAGGATGCAGCAAGGTGATGGAGGATCAAGCGAAATGAATAGAGAGGGAAAGGGAGTAAACCGAGAGATCGGCAAGCCAGGAACTTCATCATGAGACCCACAAATGATATTTGAATCATCAGATTTCCTATAATTATAGGACTCTAACAGTTCCTGAGTTGATACTTTAAGTCTTTAAAGTATACCATCGAGACATCCAAAAAATACAGAGAGAGTTGAGGGATAAAAATTGTTGGTTTTATAAGGGGTAAGCTATGGTTGGTTTCTTAACTGTCTCTAACAAGATTCCCAGTGTTCCTGGATGCTAATATCTCTCTCAATTGCTTCCCATGAACGTTCCAACTCAAACCGGCCGCTGGCTGTCTGTAAGATGGTGTTAAATGAATTTAAAGAAATGGTTGTTTAATATGATAGGTCGGGCTCTATATTGGATTGTCTTGTAATGGGTACAGTCATGAGGGATAAAGTTTTAAAAGATCAATTACTTTGTTTTCAAATTTTTCTATTTATGTTTTGAAATATGTAAGAAGAACGTCAAAAAGTTGAATTAATCGTATAGAAAAATTAAACGTCATTTCATGTATCTAAGTTAAATTTGAAAGAGAAAATATGCATGAAATGAAAGAAAAACATAGAGCTATTCAACAATGTGAGGCATTAATTAAAGAGGAATCTCACTTTGTGACAGAAGAATAAAATAGATAGGAAAACTTTGATGAAGCATATGATATTTAAACCTAAGACGTTCACAGGTCTTGTACCTGTTGATAGTTGATACAGAGGAAAAACTATAAACGATTAGATGACTAAAATAATTAATTACCACAGGAGGGGTTGTACTAAATTGCATCTAAGCATTTATCAAAGATATATATGAAAAACATGAAACAACATAGGAGCACATAACTCAGACTTGACAAGATATGGAATCTTCAATCTGCATTCATATTAATTCTAACAAATGAAAATCTCTTTTGTTGCTTACAATCTGCGCAGAAAAAAAGCCCTCTCTTAGTCTTATGAAATTGTATTTATACAAAGTTGTCAATTCTTGATGGTTGGTGATTTCCTAACTCCTAAGAGCTAACAGTTACAAAAATGAAAACCTAAACCATTTGCATGATCTTCCTTTATTTCTCTATTATCTCGATAATATAAACTTTCAAAATGATTCTTCATTGTTTTATTGAAGTATCTCCTTCTTTTGATCCGATACATTCAACACATTTTTCCAGAAAGTGCACAAAACTTCTAGGAGACTCTGAAGATCCTTCGCTTCGAATAGATAAAACTTTCTTTGAATTTTCGGAAGTTGATCTTCAAACCCTTTATCAACAAACTTAATGGATTGTAATTTTAAGTTTGGCTTCACTAGCCACCTGTTTATAAGGGTGACATCAATTTCCTTTAGTTGCGAAACTTCCATCTGAATTTTGTTCAAGCTCTCTTTGAAGTTCAACTGATGTCTTATGATGTTTATTCATCCTATCAACCCAGTGAAATTGTCTCTTCCAATACCTAATGATCCTTTTTCTAACAAATCAAAGATCTCCTCGCAATCATATTTGATTTCCCTGGCTATTTTATTTTTTTCAGCTATGTTGGCTTCCCATACTTTGAGCATGATATCGCCTCTGATCTACTCTATGACAGATAGCTTCGGAGCTTTTGATATCTCTTTGTTTCCTGAACATACAACTTCTTTATGAAAATTAGTCCTTGTTGCTTTAGCCTCTTTTTCCTTCAAAATAATATTATCAAGGGATTTACTTACTCCTTGAAAATAATTATGAATAATCTCTACCTTAGAGATCAATTTCTGTTGCTCAGCTTCTATCTTCGTATGCACCTCCAGTGAATGGATCTGAAAAAATTTCAAATCTGTAACCTAGCCTTATGTCAAATCCAACTTAGCATGTAGTTGCCTTACCAGTTCTTCTTGTTGGATAACATGCATTTGACTCATCTCTGCCTTCTTGTTTATCTCGTCTAGACTTGACTTAAGCAATTGAATTTCCTGCTTGTCAACAGCTCTAGCTTGCTCCAGACCTTTATTTATTTCTTCTCTGATATTTTTCTGGGTATTTTTTAATTGGTTTTGCAACTGAACTATCATGTTATTACTCTATTTCATCCTTGTCCTCATACTGTCAACAGTGTATAGATTGGCTATCGCCAAAGCTCCCATGGAGCCCGCTACCTCTGTAGCGAAATCTTCTTCCTCCAAGTTCTGCCCATCTATCAACACTTTGTTCTTCTTTACCATAGCACCTTCTCTCTGATGCATCTCTTGCTTCAACACAACCTTCCTCTTTTTACTGAAAAAGTAATCAGAGGGAGGTATCTCATCTCTAGAGATAGGAGTAAGGTCACTAGAATATATGACTCCCATCTAGGGGAGCCCAAAAGTGGACTGTAAAGGAGTCAAGGAAGCAATTGGACTATCCATCTCTATAGATTTTGTTTCCCCTGTTGTTTTGGGGATATCAGTATGAATAGTTGATGATGAAAGGGGAATCGATTTACTAGACTTGGGAGGTGTCTCAGACCTTTTTTCTATTTTGGATACTGGGTTCTCTGTCTGTGGATACTGGGTTCTCTGCCTGTGGATTTTCCTCGGTATTTGTTTTATCCTGTAGCTCTTGTATGAAACCCGGGGGAGTATTTTCTTGTGTTGGAGGAGGGGTTCTTGATTCTCCCTGTAGTACCTTTGGTAAACCACTTCACCTGTGTCTCTAGAAGATAAAAAAAATAGTTTTCAAGTCAGGTGATAATGCTTGTACCCTATCTAATACCTCCTCATAGGTTCTGGCTCCTTTGAACATGTCATCGCAAGGGGATTTTTCATGTTCATACGCCTTCATGCTATAGTGATCCATGTGACTTACCACTATTTGATAAGGGTCATGTTTCTTGTGTTTGAGATATACCAACTTGACCTCTTCCGATGTTGTAGCTTCAACCTTGGAATGACCCAAGTTGAGTAGCAAAAACTTCCCAATCTGTACAGGGAAGACTAGCCAGAATTTATTCTGGGTTGTATTCAGTTCTATCTCAATGTCGTCCATTACTATCTGATAGGTTGCCTCCCTGCACACCAATCTTTCAGGAAGGAATTTTAGAAGTGCGTGAGGAGGAATTGAGCATCCAAAAACCCTGATATAGGAGAAAGTTTCCTCAATAAACCATTTGACAACCGCCTTGAGGTTTCTTATGACTGTCTCTGAAATGCGAGGGGGTGTACAGCCATACAACATCTAATGCACTGGTATCACTACGAAATGATAGATTTCGTAAAACAAATCTTTATCATTTTCTTCCCACATCTTAGAGTTATACTCATGAATGGGTTCAGTACAGGTTGGGTTCCAACTCCAATTCATCAAGGGGAATGGAGTCGTGAAACATATAGCATCCATAATGTATGCGAACATGTAAAAGGATATCGTTCAGCCTTTGGATCTCGTGGTTTGATACTCTATAACCTCCTTAGCCAAGTTATCTGATAGAATCTTGTTCCAATTGAAACTGTAGCCTTCGGCTGCTTCGTGTAAAAGGGGCACCCATTCTGCAGGGAAATGGGTAGGGATTTTCTTCCCAAAGAGTCTACATAGAATCAGAGCTACATAGACCATGTACTCATTTAATGGGGTTGTGGCATAAACGCCATGGGTATCAACCCTAAATTTTGTTGGGTGTCCCCACCAGTCTTTGATTATGTTTGGGTATGTTTGATCTACCTCTGTGCATTCTTTCCTTTGAAATTCACTTACAAACACTTTAATATAAATATATTTAGAATTGGGAGACAGTTTGTACATTACTTGTATATGCTCTGGTCTGAAAGAGTCGACGATGATGCCTTAGTTGTCTAAAATGCTCCTCATATGTACGTTTTTTCTCTCTAAAGCCCAAATGATCATATCATTGTATGACATGAGTTGTGGGCGTGTGGCTACTTTTTGAAGCTCAGACTCTACTATGTCTCAAAGTTTGTTATTAGAATCATGGGGGAAATTCTTTATTTCGTAGTCCAAGGTTTCAAAATTTTGCCTCTAGATTTGATTGAATCAATGGCGTGCGGTATAGTATCATATATGACATCTCCCTCTGGGCTTGAGATTTCAGTTGCTTCATTGTTTTTCTTAGGTTCCTTTCTGGTTGCCATAACGTTCATGCTAGAACGAAAACTTGTTTGCAGAGGAAAAATGTATAAGCTTGGTTGAATGCCACTCACTCCTAATTGTAAAAATAAGAATGAAATTCGAAACACAGAACCTTTATTAACCTTTAACTTGTCTTACAATGAGCGTACTAACACAGGCGATAAGAATTTAATGTTTTAATGGGGAAGATACACCTGGAGATATGCATTTGTGTTAGAAATATATCCATTTGTTTGTTATAGATACTGTCGCATATCGGCGATTTCAAAACATGGAGTTTCGAAAGGAATGCTTTCAACAATTCCCGAAAAGCGAAACGCAAAAAATCGTTTTAATTATCATTAATCATGTTTATAACTAAATTAATCTAGTTTTAGAGTTTTAAAAGACTTTCACGATTTCACATTTTGGAATTTCGAGGATCGTGTCCCCCAGAGGTATGTCATAAGAAAACCCTAAATCGCGAAATCGTGATGGGATTAATTAAGGTGCTAATCACTCATATTAATCCTTTAATTAATCGAGATTAGTGATTAGTTTCTAATTTACGGGAATTCAATAATCCGGGGTTCGGGTGTCAAGACTTTGATAGCACTTTGATACAAGGAAACCCGAATCGCAACATGATTAATGATCTGTTGATTATGTTTAAGAGTTTAATTAAACATGATTAAAGGATTCTTTGTGAAAGCGCATCAGGATTTTATAACATTCTTTTTCTTTTTTATTTCTTTTTAAAATAAATCYTTTTCGGGATTTTGGTACCAGGACTCTGGAGTTTTTAATTGATAATCATACTTCGTGAATAGCCAAACCTCGAAACCCAAAAATTTYGAAAKACTTTTAATTCCTTTTTAGAACTAAGGGTGGCTCCATAACTAGAAAACAATGGAGTTTCAAGTTTAGAGAGGAAAGATTAAACTTCGTGTCAACATAGATCTTACCTCTTTTCTTCAGATCTAACCTCTTTTTCTTGGCACAGAGATCCTCAGGTCAAGTAGAATGTTGCACACTAGCGCAACAGATCTATGCACAGAGATTTCACAATCTTAGGTCGAATATTTTCACAAAGCTTCTTCTTTATTAGTTCCCAATAATCATAGTTTCATGTCTGATACTATCTACTTTAGCAGTAGATCTACGCACAAAACTTGTCTTCAGTTCCCAGCAATCACAATTTCAAGTCCTGGCAATGGAACCATTTGTTGGCATAGGGGCAAACCCAGGGTTCAACGCTACAACAGCGCACCAACAAAACCCTAACTACCGGCCCTTTCGGCAACACCTGCGAAGAAGATGAAGTCTCACCCAAGGTAGAGGCAGGGGTGGTTGCAGGACTCAAGTGTCTGCAACCTTAGCTGTGACACAGATATGTGATTATAATACTTACCAGAGCACTGAGCATCAACAATTCATCAATATTCAACCAATAACTACTGCGCAAATAGAACAGAGCATCGCATCATTCACTCAGATCTGATGTATTTAATCACTTTATCATAAACAGGCAGGTTATATCTAGCAGATCAAGCACTAAGCACCTTCATATAGGTCAGATATAACATTCTTTCACATCATTAGCACAAAGAATAATCCAATTTATATATCTCTATCAAAGCACTTAGCAAGAGAAGTTATAAACACATCAAGACAAGCACAAAGCAGAACAACACAGTGTTTATGTGGTTCACCCCCACCCTGGGGCTACGTCCACCAACTCTTCTTATTTATTGTCTATATTCAATAGTTACAAGCACAGAGCCTCAAAACCCTACTTCTCCTAGGACAGGATATCTATGCACCTCGCTAGATCCTCCTTCCTTGTGTTACAACACAAAGCCTTCACGATCTCTTAAAATGACTTGCGCTTAGATCTGCAAGTCTCATACAGTATGCACAAATCCTTACAAATCTTGATCACAGAGATCCCACTCTTATCACTTGGCCAACTTTCACAACACTTTCACACTATTCCACTACTTCTTACATTGCCTAGCCTTCTATTTATACATACAAAATAGGCCTAAACATGGGTAAACCTGTGGGTCGACATCTCATTCCTGTTACATATTCCCAAATCCAAAAAAGGACCCAAAAAGGGGCCAAGATCCTGTGATCTCCACTTCGTCTTGTGCTCCTCCTTCGACAGGCTGTCGAAGTCCCAAAATAGGTCAAACTTGACCAGATCCCTCAAAACTTGGTCAAGGGCCAACAAGGGCCCAAGTGAGGTTGCTACAGTTGCTCGTGGATTACTGGGATCCAAATAGTGAGATCTTCAACCTTGATGGGAAACTATTAAAGATTGAAGTCAAGGATATATACTTCTTGACAGGGTTTCTGCATCGAGGTGAGGTGGTGAACCTCAAATTCTAGGGATCTGGGAGTGGTATGAAGATAGAAGAGTACATATACGCTCACTATATAGTAGGGACCAAGAAGGTCGGGAGTCAACTCCCCATCTGAGCGATCAACAATATAAGCCTCAATATTGTTGTCCTCATTTTGACCAGGATGACAGGATCGACTTCGTTGCACCAAGCATCGAGGTCGCTCATGTTCTATTATGTAGATTTTTTGAGGCCCACGGTGTACGATTGGTGCACCTCACTACTGGCTAATATGAAGATCCATTTGACAGAATGCAAATAGGGTGATAAGAGGAACTTCAGTTTTTCATCTATCTTATGTAGATTTTTCTTCAAGTAGGTTCCAAGTTTGGGACCTAGAGTCGAAATCATTCCTCAAGGACCTCGCGATCCAACCATGGTATGGTGGACCGAGATAATGAGATGAAAGGGGGGAGGTAGGGTACCCACACCCTACAATGATGATTTGTTTTACTGGTGGAGACAACAAGTCATTGCTCTAGATGACTAACCCTATGCAAGGATCAACTTCAGAGGGAACCTTGGCATGCCATTTCCACTAGGGACCACCTACGAGGACATAGGTATGTCAAAGTTTTTAAATATTTCATTTTTTAATTTTTGTATAGGAGAAGAAAAATATTTTTGGATGAAATTTAAGTACTAACTAGACACTTATGTGACACAGATGTAGGTCCATGACGGGCAGAAGGGCTTCCATGACATCATCAAAGGAACCGGGGAGATGATATGGTGGGAGGAGAATCAAAGATAGTCCTTCAAAATGTGCAGGGAAACCTATCTCATTTGACACATAGGATTTTGATGGTTCAAGTAGAGGATCTGTCGAAGGCCATGCAGTGGAAAGTGGTTGGTGTGCCCAGAGCTTGGGTGCGACTCTTTTGTCATCTCACAAACACCGTAGTTTGTTACCATGACACACATTCGACGCCACAGGCGTATATTTCATGGATCTTGTATTATTAGCTATATATGTGTATTGAGGGTGTTGACACCAATTGTTTACTGTAAACATCATATTTTTCGAAATATATATAAAACAGGGTTCTTCGGCTTTACTTATATTACAATGTGTACATTGATGAGATTTTTTTCTTTGCTTTAGTTGTGTGACAAATTCCAATCTAAAATGAAATTAGCATAAGCATCGGATACATAATTATAACTCCTAGGTATGTGATGATAAGTAATAAATGAAAATTGTCTCTCAAAAAGACGCACCCATAGCAATCGTTGGAGTAATGTAGGATCGTACACACGGTAACTATCGTTCAACTAACATACTACTAATTGGGAATCTGGGTGAACCTCTAAAGAGTGAATACCATGTGAAATAGCATCACAAAAAGTTCTATAACGGCACTATATTTGGCCACATTATTCATGGATGTCCCTAGGCATACACCACCTGAAGACACCAGTAGACCCTCGGGTGAGTAAACCACCCAAGCGGTGGAAGCCAAGTTCCATGTATGATGATTGACTCCATTTATGAATCCTAAGTATACCGATGACTCCGCTAACATCTGCCAACCAAGGGAAAACTAGATAAGCAAGCTAAAGACAAAAAATAGAGGGAAAAGATATATACACTAAATTACATTAGTATACAAAGAGTTATGCCCAATATTTGGGGTCAAGCGTAATATATTTTCAAGTACATCCCATTCCTAGGCTCGGCCAACATGTTCCCTTTATAATATTCTAACTCATGGACTCCTTTTACTAAGACACGTCGCGTGATATAGGGACCATGCCACACAGGTTTGAAATTTCCTGCACCCAATAGTTCTTTCGCTTGATCATATAAAAGGACCAAGTCACCCTCAACATACAACCGAGGATATATAGACTTATCATATTGGACTTTGACATGTCTTTTATTCACCTCAATAGTCGTAGAGGCATCTCAACGCTGCTCTTCAAGACTCTCTAGGTGTATGAGGCATCGCTCGAGATCAGAAGTGTCAGGGAGGAGCGCAACTGCCAATTTAAGAGAAGGGATTTTGCATTCAATAGGTAATATCAAATCCACAGCGTGTACTAACTGGAAAGAAAAAAATCTGGTGGCAGTCTTGACCGAGGTTCGGTATGCCGAGAGTGTGAGATATAGCATAATATTCCAGTCCGATTTGTTCTGGCTGACAGTTTTCTGCAAAATGGTCTTGAGAGACTTGTTGATGGCCTCTACATGTCCATCTTCCTAGGGGTAGTAAGGGAAATAATGACCATGTTTAAAACCCATCTTGGATGCTATATCTTCCATCATTTCATTCTGAAAGTGACTACCATGATCAGTGACAATATCACTCAGGATACCGAACCTGGCGATAATTTGATTGAATACAAATAAGGTAGTAGTATTCCCATTGGATTTAACTGTAGGCATGGCCTCGGCCCACTTAGTAAATTAGTTTATGGCCACAATAATGTGTTGATTCACCCCACCTGAAGTTGGGTTGCAATCCACAAATTCCACCCCCCACTTGGTGAAGGGACCAACGGTAATGACTAGATGAAGAGGGGTTGGATGAGAGCACATTTTCTGAGTGAACACCTGGCAGGGGTGACACTTCTTAACCACTTCAATGCAATCTCTAAAGATAGATGGCCAGAAATAATCGGCTCGCAGAATTTTTTCGGTTGTCTCAAGCCTGGATAGATGACCACGACAAGCTCTACTGTGGCAATCATTTAGAACTAAATTGGCTTCTTCATGAGTTAAAAAACAGTGTGGGATATTTTCTATTCCTTGGAGATACAAAGTGTCACCAACGATAATGTAATTCTTAGCTTGGTATCATACATGTCGTCGGTCATCTCGTGAGAGATGTTGAGGGAAATTCAAAGTTTGAATATAGAGAACAATGTCTCCATACCAGGGGTTGGACGATGAGATAAGGAAAATGTGTTCATCCGCAAATGAATCAACATGAATGACATCCTCTTCCAATCTTGGAAAGTCAGATATTAACTCTCCAAAGACTAGTGATTTATTGGATTTCGCAGAAGCGAAATCGAGATCAAATTCTTGTAAAATGACAATCCATTTATTATATTTTCCCCCTATGATATGCCTGGTAAGGATGTATTGAAATAGATTGAGATCAGCAACCACAATAGTTTTGAAAAGCAATATATAATGGCATAATCGTTGGACTGCGTGAATGAAATCCAAAGCTAGCTTTTCAATGTGAGAATATCTGAGCTCAGGACCGACTAAGTTTCAACTAAGATAGTAGATGACGTGCTCGCAAATCTCGTCATCCTCCTGAACCAAAACTATACCAATCGTCTCTTCAGACACAACAACATAAATCAAGTAATCCCTATTGTAGTTAGGAGACTTCAGCATAGGCATCGATACCAAGGCTTTCTTCAAAGTATCGAAGGATTCTTGGGCTCACTCATCCCAGATAAAAGGGGTATCCTTCTTCAAAAGACACATGGAACCCTTAGTAATATTGGCATAGTTTACTATAAACCGACACAAAAAGTTAGCTTTCCCCTGTAAACCTTGAAGTTTTCGAATAGTGCGTGGGGGAGGCAATCAAAGTATTGCCTCAATATTTAACAAATCTACCATGATCTTGGTCTCAGAGACTAAAAATCCAAAAATATGTCTAGACCTAATGCAAACAATGCACTTATGAGGGTTCAACCAGATTCTTTAATGACGACATCTTTCAAAAATTATCCAAAGGTGCTTAGGGTGATCCACTCTCTTACGAGAGTGAGCAGCAAGATTGTCAATATAAGCTTTGACTATATGATTAATATCGTGGAATGCGAAGGTCATATCACATTGGAATGTTGCTCTAACATTTTTAAGGCTGAAAGGCATCTTCCGGTATGAGAAAGTACCACAAGGTCAAATAAATGTCATCTTATGTTGATCCTCAGGTTTAATTTGAATTTGGTTATACCCTGAAAATACATCCATGAAATAAAAAATGTCACTTCCTGCACACTCGTCGAGAATCTGATCGATGAAAGGTGTCGGGAAGTTATCTTTAGGAAAGGATTTGTTTAGGTCATGAAATTCCATGCATACACGGATGGTTCCTTGCTTCTTATTCACAAGAACGGGATTGGATACCCATTTAGTTAAAGGAACCGGGTAGATAAATCCATCATTAAGCAGTTTCTCTACCTCTACATTAATAGCAGGGGCCTTCCGAGGATTGATGGCTCTAATACATTGTCAAACAAGCTTATCATCTAGATAAGTTCTAATCTCATGCTTGAAAATTCAAGGTTCGATTCCTAGAATCTATTCATATGACCAAGAAAATACATCTCGAAATTCCTTGAAGAGCTCGGTGTAGATCAGGATTTCTTCTCACAAATAATCTACACTGATGTGTATATTTCAATCTTTCCAGGGGTATGAGAGATATCAATCATGACAGTAGGAGAGATACTCACCATATTTCCTTCAACATAAATGTCGTGCGTATCAAGTGGAACTACGGTGTGACGGACTATCTCGCTCGAAGTAGATCGAAAGTCATCTTGTTCGATTCTAGCAAGCTCTAGGAGAAAATAAGAGCGATGATGCATATCATCCAAAGGTTTGTCAGAACCATTCATGGATTCGATGATAGCTTCATCCGAGGGAAAATTCTCATTGAGGCAATCATGTGTACAAGAAAATGAAGTGGCCCATACAAGCTTAAGAGCAAGATCATCCTCATCCGTCGGTGAGGTAATAGAATCGAGATCGACAGAAGAGTAAAGAACATCTTGATACGTTATCTTCACTGCCGATAGTGGCATGGCCACTCGAGCATGTGATTTACCTTCACAAGACGAAGTCAAGGAAGGTAGGGTCCATGGATCATTAAAATAGGAAGTGTGGAAAGGAATGGACCTATATGATGAAATAGGTCTACTAGACATGATGTAAACATGGTGAATCGACGCCATGAAGTCAAAGGTACCCATAATGGATGAATATATTCTGACATCGATATTCTCAATTGTCGGCTAAGAATTTTCGACCGTGGGGATTGACGGTCCAATAGATGCATTGGGGCTAGCATAAGCAAAGGATAGTTGGTCGACTGTCACGATCTTCCCATTGTGAGGAAAAAAAAGAGTGCGGAGAACGGATGGTATGATGGTAGTCATAGCATAAGTCCAATTGTGTCCTAGTAACAAGTTGTAATCGAGGGGCACATCAACCATCTCCACATCCACCTCTATCATCTTCCCACCTAACTAGATCGGAAAGGAAGGAAGAATATTTTGAGGGCGGAAGGAACAACCATCAAAATAAGTCAACATGGTCGGAGATTGAGAGAGATTCGGAGAGCCGAGAGGTTTCCAACAGATCAAGGGCATCACACATGTTGCAGCACCTTCATCAACAACCGCATGCTTTATGGTATACTTTGAGTACCCCACGTGGATTTGGAATTCCACATGGTAAGGAAAGCGATGCTTCACATCTGCGACTTCAAACTTGATAACTTTCGAGCCACTAGGGTCTAGAGATCCTAACGCAAATAGCAAGGTGTTCCTCTGTGAAGGACACATTTGGAATAACTCCAGGGCCGACATAGCACAAGGGGTTTGACCCGGGTACTTAAAAATAGATTAATTATGGGCATCTCTAGCATTTGGATTTTGGGTAGAGAGCTTGAGTACTCCTTTCAGAATACAAGGTGGTGGCTCTGGTTTTTCGATCTGCAAAGGCATCTCTGGAGGAGGAGGAGGAGATTCTAGACTGGGTAAAGTTTGCGAAGAACTGTAATAGTGAGACCAGGTGGATACATTAACCTAAGAATTGACCATATTGATACACAAATAGTCATTGTCTTGTGTCAGTCGGTTTTGACTTCCCTCGGCCACATTTTCAGTATTTGAGGAGCTCGAGGCCATGTGTTGGTTATGTGGAAAAGGATTTGTCAGCACGGTGGGCAGCAGAGATAAGAGCCTCGCATATTCCACAAGTTTGGTGAATAAATGAGTAAGATGATCATCTGTACAAAGCTTACAAGAAAATTTCACCTTACGCCTTTCTTTCTTTCCCTCACCAGCATTATTATTTGTCTTCTCATTATTACCATTGTACTTGTTTTTATTATTATTCTTCCCACCCTTACGATTATTATTACATCCTTTCTTTTTATTCCCTCCTGGTTGTTGATTACCATTTGGTTCAGTCGACGATTGCACAAAATGTACATTCGTCGACTGAGTGGGATTGGAAGACACAGACAAATTCATCCCTCGTATAGACTGGTTTACAGACAACTCTTTCAAATGGCTTGTCACCAAGTCTGTGGATTTCACACTGGCGGAACCTACAATACCATCGACATGAGGTCTGGGATTTTTTATAGGGTCATAGTTTGACCTCGATGCATCTGGAATAATCTTGTATAACATCCCAGACTGAGCGTTTATAATATCTAATTGTTGGGCTTTGAATATTTCTTCTTCCTTATATGTAACCCCAGATGTAGCAACATCCTTCGAAATAGGAGGTTGTAAGTACTTAAGGAACCATTCTAACAAGAAATCTGAGGGTATGCAGGTCTTAATCGACCTCTTCCATCTACACCACTCCTAGATGTGATCTAATATATGATTGGCTTTGTCTTGTCATAAGTTCAACATAATTTCTAGGCCAATATCGTAACGAACCAACAATTGGAAGTGGTTAAGGAAGATTAGTAGCATCTAAATAAAGGTCCCATATGCTCCCCTAGGTAGCTTGATATACCATTTCGCAGCAACCCCTATGAGGGTGGGTTGAAATAATCTTAACTGAATGGAATCATCATTAAGGGAATTCGAAGAGCACCATAAGTGAAAGGTGGTAACATGATCACCAGGATCCTCGCCATTCTTGCCTTCGAATTTTAGAATATATGAAGAAAGATTGGCAGGAATGGGGGGCCATGTAGGATCATGACACACAGGTTCGTTCATCAAATTAGACAAGTATGGAAAGTTGAGCATGGCCAAAAAAGGGAGATGGGGTTGCGACATCTGGCCCCAAGCTCCATGGAAATATTGTGTTTGGGGAATTGCATCCCATCCATGGTTCTGGTAAGCATCATGGCCCTATCTGGGATTGTAATATCCTCCTCCAGGTTGATTCATAAGAGGTTGGTTGGGCACCATTCCAGTAGGAATGTTCTGATGAGGGTTATAAAAAATTCCCCCCAACCAGAGTGGCTCTGGGTTGGGGGTTTCCCAAGGTGTGAAACTGACCTCCTCCGGGTGTGAATTCGAAGGATAAAGGTGGATTTGTCATGCCAAACATGTTGTTCAGAATCGACACATATGATGTGAGGGTAAAGGATAGAACTTGAGCAGAAGCTTGTCCACTAGGTTGGTTACTCTATCCAGAAGCAACAGGATTAGACCCAAGTTTAAAAGAAGGAATGCCTCCCATGGTAGGATTTTTTTGAGGGATCTGAGAGCCACCAAAAACAAATGGAGTATAAGGAGGAGTTGTTCCCCCAAGTCCAATGTTAGCATTAGGGCCAGTAGTTGGGATGGATTTTGAAAACTATGAAGTAAAATTCAGCATACCATAGGAAAAAGGACTAGAGGCCATAGGGATGGACTGAACATTATAGCACGTTGAGTGACCAAGAGACCCAAATGGGTCCATGGTAATAGGTTGAGAATTCACTATAGAACAGGTAGTAGTGATGATAGGTGTCGTTGGCACTACAACCATTGTGGTTTCAGGAGTCCAAGGGGTGCCATTAACTGTAGTGGGTGTGGGAGTCGAGGGGCTCCCAGTATTTTGATGACTCAGTTCAATACTCATCGTTGTAGAATCACAAGTCTGATAAGTGGAGATGTGTGTACCACACCTAATAACTCTACACCTTTTAGAAGGAAAAGACTCAAAATCTGATGGTAATTGTATCAAGCAACGAGACTGATAGGGAAGCTGGTCTGACTCCATGATGACTTAAGACTCAAGATATAAAAAAAAATCCTAATGAAAACTAGTAATCAAAGAGAACGCCAAAAATAATCCAACAGCCAATATGCACACAAACAGGGTAAAGTGGCTGAAAGGGGCCTCCCTACCTAAAGTAGGTATTCATCGCCCAAGAGAGGCTTGAGACTCCCTGCTAAAGATCAGAGATAACAAAATTAGTTATAAGGGCCCTCGTGGGCTTAACAACCAGTCAGTCAGATCCCCCTATAGAGGTAATCCTCCATAAATTTTGTGTGTTGTCCGACCCTTATTTGACCCAGGGTACCTGCAGAATAACCCCTGCAAGTAACCTATGTGGCACCTAAGTCAAGCAACTAAGAAACCACTTCATAATCGATGCACAGGTGAGTAGTCGTAAGTTAGGTCCACCATATGGGCAAGGTAGAAAATATCGAAACCTTGAAAGCACCACCTCTCACAGAGGTAAGGGAACTAGCAAGATCCCTAGATATGAATAGATACCCAGAAATATCTCTGACGCTAAGAAGGTATCGAGGGTATATCCCTTCAACCGACCTTGCGTGACCTCATGATTAACTCTGGTGTAAGAAAAGCCTCTTGATCTTACCGATTATATAATGGATTTCTCCACTCCCTTAGTTAGACACATATGTTGATTTAATATCCTTGGAGAAGTTTACTCACAAAATCTTATTCCAAGGCACTAAATCCTAAGCTAGTTTGTGCACCCTAGAAAATAAAATCCTTACTAATATATTTTAAATTATAGTTTTAATTTAATGGTTGTTCTTACTCAAAATGTGCGGTCGTGAAATTAGTGATGTTATGACTCAGCAAGTAAAGTAAATGAATATGAAAACAATGCAAAGTCCTAACCTCAATTTCCAATGAATGATATGCTTCTTAAAAATGCAATTTTCAATTCAATTTTGCAATTCTAAATAAAAAAAATGCAATATTTCTTTACATGCACTAAGATAAATGACAAAGACTCAAAAAATCAAAATGCCAATCAATGTAAAATGCCTAATATTTTTGTCTTTTCAATATAAGAAAAATGAAAACGCATGGACTAAATAGCAGCTTGATATATAAAGACTCTATTGTGTATAGACAGAGACGACCCAAGTAGGATATCGAGGATAAAAACGCCCATCCCAATATACAAGGACAATCAAAATGAAAATATGATGATAAAGGCATCGCTCCCAAAAATTCAACCAAAGACGGGTTTCCTGATCCCACAAATACTTAACAGCCACTACAGAGACCCAAGAAGACTTGGGAATCATCAAAACCTACCCAGCAACCACCAAACCCAACAAACAAGAAAAAGAGGTTGATGTACATGACTATTAAAGGGAACAACATGTATGTACGCATCTTGCAGAAGGACAACATGCATATGTACGCGACTGTCAAGAAAAAACCTGCGTATATGTGTCAAAAACACAACTAGGCTAAGGGGAAGGCTAAAAGACTCAAACCCAGAGTGAATAGAGGTTGTCAAGAAATCATATGACAAGAAATGCAGTATGAACAAGATAAATCTAAGGAGAAAAACACTCCAAAACCCAAGAAATAATATTATATCCCCGGTATGGTCGTCAATTCTGTTACGAGGAAAATCTCTCTATGGCTAGGGGAAAACCACAACAGACGGAAATGACTACAGAAATCAACTCTATTCTCCAGTATGTTATATAAAAAAATGTGTTATAAAGACAAGATTAAAGGCCTACCTCATTCAGACGTTCGATGAAGTCCATCGTTGAGCACTTGACCCAAAGTAATATACCTGCAACTAGTCCTCAAAAACCAAGCAACGCAAGCATATGGTGATAATATATGATGTTAGCACATTCAATAGCATAATCCATTAACATTCATAACAAAAAATCCCATGGAATAATAATTCAAATATTTGCAAGATATCAATTGGACGAGAAAAGAGTATTTCTATTAAGATATAATTAGTAGAAGTGAATAAGTTACAGACTTTTGTGTCGTTACGGTTCGGAACTGAGAAACTAAGTTTCTTCCAACTAGGCCTCCACCACTTCAATCCTCCACCAAAGGTAAGATCATATAAGAGAGACAATGGAGCTCTCACTCAATAAGGGGAGAGATTGGGGGATGAATACTATGTTCAGACTTAAAGGATAAAGGGATGCAAACTCAATGTGAAGTGAATAATTCCTACATAGTAACTTCGCTCTCAAAGTTGAATTATTTCTCCTCTTTTCCATAGCTAGGAATTGGCCCATTTATATCATTAAAGGGGAATTTAAGGGTCGATTCGAAACATTTCCAGTATATGTAAGTCCAAGGATCATTGATCTCCTGTCGTGACATGGAAACCCGACACCATTTTTCAATTTTGGGCACATTTCCCAATGTACATTGGATATAGTGGTGCAACCTACGTATATGCATGTTTTATAGTAGGCAAGGTGTGTATATGTGGAAAAATTGTATTTTTAGCTCTGGGATTTGCAAAAAGGGATGACAAGTCTGCAGAGGGAAATGGAAAAAGGCCTTTTGTGCAAGACTGCATGGGGTGAGGCAGATCTTTCTATAACAGTATTTATTCCAGATATTCTTTCCCTTTTTCCAACTACTTCCCCAATGATGACACCCCCAGGACTTATCGTAAATGGGACCTTGTTAACCCTACCATCGGGCCTTTTCATCATCATGGATTCATCACTCCTGGCCTTTGCACTCTACTCCATTCCTCATTGATGATGCCCTCCTATGAAAAATCCAATGGTCCTCGGATGTTAAATATCAATGGCTTTGATCTCATCGGTGCCTCGAAGTAAGCTGGCAGTTAACACCTCCTCTCTAGTTGGCACCTCGGACATGTGGCACTACCATGACCTACCACCTAGCATGAAATGTGTCACCTAAGACTCAACACCAACCTATCTCAAAACTCCAAAATCACCCTCACACATGGCACATCACCCACATGACACATGGACCCGTCCTAATCTTGACATGTGGACTAACATGGTTATACACGTCATCATAGGACACCAGAGATTATTCAACCAGGTGTTGACACTTGTCCACATCATCGTCGGGATTTATTTGTTGCAGATATCTGAGCCTTCTGAATCCATTCCTTGATGATGATTCCCTCATACCTTATCTTCATCAAATCTCCATACCACCCTATCCTCAATCACTTTGACAACTCCATCCTTTGACAAACAACCAATATTTCTTGAGCTATAAATCCAACGACTAAGATTCAAAGTGATGACCTTAAATATACAACATTTAACTTGGCCCACTCTATTCTTGTGAAATCACAAGCTGACACATGTCACCCTTAAAGACACACAAACCATCCAACTAGCATCCTTGTCCCCCTATTCTCCTAGTCAACATACTTGTCTCCCTGAAGTCACTCTACTTCTTCTCCGACAGATCTAGCAGCCACTATTATTCAAGCACTTATCTAATAAATCAATGGTTCCTTTTGAATCAAAACTTTCCCCATTGGAATATTTGTGTAGCCTCACAATGGGTTACTCTTATGTCCTTCCCATCCAACCAATGGTTAGGATATTCCATCCTAACTGAATCAATGGTTGTTAATGATTCAGGTTCTCCATCATCATCGTGACCCCTTCTAGGCTTTCCCTCAAACACTCTTATGGCCTCACCCTCTAATAGACCTATCACTGACATCAACGGTCCAAAATACACCAAGTCCACTCTCTTATGGATCCAATGGCTATCATTGTCTCAAAGTATCTCTCATCGGATTCCTTTCATGACCTTATGCTTGGCCATCCCAATGGCCTTGCCATTCGACCAATGGAACAGATCTGTTCACTACGCTGAATCAAGGGTTGCAAAAAAAATTTATTCAAACATAGGAGTATCATTTTTCCCTTTGTAAATACAATATGGTACTATTACTTCAAAGTGAATAAAGAGAAGAAGGATTTTTGAAGTCATGATTGTTTGCAAATTCTTGTGGGACTATTCTACACTTGTATTTGTGGTTTAAGTTTTTTGGGTACTGATCATGCGAACTATTTATTTGCTTAGTATTTAGGATTATTATGTTGTTGTTTTTTCTAATTAGTGTAGGGATGATGTTACATGTCTACTCTTTAACTATTTGAGATGATATCTGCAATATTATTGCTATAACATACTCTTGGATTCCATGACATATTTATGGTTTCAAGATATTATTGTAAACTATGTTCATCTATTAGTTTTTCTCCCACGGGATAGGTTAGAATTAGTTATGCTAGATTAGTTTGCTTTCAGTTTAGATTATACTTAGGATTAATTAGAACTCTTTGGGGGGGAGCTTTTATCTTTCCTCTTTTTCTTCTTTTAATTCTGAGTGGCAATGAGGCCCATATACTCATCACAAACACTACACCAAATGAGAGTAGATATAATAGGGACTTGCCATCGGGCATTCTCCCTTACTTGATTGAAAATCCATTTGGACCTATCAACAGAA
>ML788126.1:749070-773757 GCA_009831015.1 Picea engelmannii | reverse complement strand
AGTACCTAGTCAACAAGCTAGTGTTGGGGGGAAGAATCTGCAAATGGATAATGTTATTCCAGGAATATTATTTTGAGATTGTGGTCAAGCTAGGGAGAATGAACAAGGGACCTGACCACTTGTCTAGGTTAGAACATGGAGAGGAACCTACTAGTTTGGAGGATACACTACTAAACACAGAGTTGTTGGTCATTAGGAAATTCGATGATCACTTCGCCGAGACAGTCCAGTTCCTATCAACAGGAATGGAACCTCTCGAATATACAGTCATGCAAAAGAAACAGCTAGTAGTTCATGCTGAAGATTTTTCACTTATAGTTGGATAGCTATACAAGATGGGACCCGATGAGATCTTGAGGAGATGCATTATGGAGGAAGAAATACCATTGATTCTGGAAAAAGCACATGAAGGCATCGTAGGATGACACTAAGCAGGGAAAGAAATAGCGTAGAAGATTCTTAGAGCTGGCCTCTGGTGGCCCACTTTACAAAAAAATGTTGAGTACTACAAAGCCTGTGATGTATGCCAAATATTTGGGAAACCTTCCATAAGAGATAAGATGTCGTTATCACCGCATCTAACATTACAAGTATTTGAGAAATGGGCCATTAATTTTGTGGGACCTATAAACCCACCAGGAAAGCGCATAGGAGATCGATACATCATCACTGCAAAAAATTATTTGACCATATGGGCAGAAGAAAGAGCAGTTAAGGGTTGTAGTGCAAATAGAGTTGCACGGTTCATATTTGAGGATATCATAACAAGGTTTGGATGCCCAAATATCCTCATAAGTGATCAAGGTACACATTTTATTAATAATACTATTGAAGCCCTGACTTAGGAATTTGAAGTTCATCATCAGAAGAGCACTCCATACCATCCACAAGCAAATGGTACAGTCGAAGATTTTAATAATATCTTGGAGACAGCACTGGCAAAGATTTGCAATGTAAATAGGGATGATTGGGATTTGAGAGTACCCGTAATGTTATGGTATTACAAAACCACTTGCAAGAAGCTAACAATGCAGACTCCATTTAAGTTGGTTTATGGGTTAGAAGCAGTAGTACCTATGGAATATTTAGTTCCTAGCTTAAGAATTGCAGCATTCATAGATATAGATGACATTGGCGATGTTAAGACAAGCTTGCGCAGTTGGTGGAACTAGAGGAGGACATGTTTATTGCAGGATTTCATCAACAGGTACAGAAGGAACGAGAAAAGTCTTACCATGACAGACACATCAAGAAGAAAGCATTCAATCAAAGAGATCCAGTATTGGTATATGAAAACAAGTTCATGAAGCATCCAGGGAAGCTCAGGATACATTGGCTCGAGCCATATGAAGTTGTCTATGTTACATAAGGTGGAGCTGTGAAGTTGAAGACCCTAAATGGAGAATGGAAAGAAGGTTTTGTAAATGGGAACAGGTTGAAATTGTACTATTACAACCAGTTGCCTCCTAGCTCTCAATAAAAGAAGAAGAAGAAGGCTATAGGTACCAAGTGCAGTTGAAACTGGGTACCAGACACAGAAAAGACAGTCTGGAAATTGTGGGGGGGGGGACTAAGTAGGAAGCACAAGATGCTCCATGCAATATAAAGTTGAAGTAAAATAGAAGGTCCAATCCTACATTGACTCAGGATGAGTCACAAGTGAGTGTTGGGGGCATGTTAGGCCTTGGTTATGGATTAAGGAAGAAATCGAAGAAAAAGGAAGAAAAAAGACGAAGTACGAACTGTGCGGAAGGAATATTAACTGAGAATGGATCGAAGTGGCCAAAGGAGCGAAAAAGAAGGAGCGAAGTTAGGGAAAATGAGTTGTTGAATGAGAAGATTGAGGAATACAGATCAGCAAGGAAGATGAATCGTGGACAACTCAGCAAACGGAAAAAATCCACCAACAGATGCTTTGGAGCACCTCGTGTGAAAGAAGGAAAGGTAGGTTGGTGAAGCCCAGAAAATGTGGGTCAAGTTGACCTATGGTTATAGACACCTATAGTTTTGGATCTAGGTTTTGACACCTAGACGTTTTCATGAAATGTATAAATAAAGACCTAGATG
The DNA here is from genome assembly GCA_009831015.1 of Picea engelmannii. Lineage (NCBI taxonomy): Eukaryota > Viridiplantae > Streptophyta > Pinopsida > Pinales > Pinaceae > Picea > Picea engelmannii. The sequence goes on along the minus strand of ML788126.1, from coordinate 771,690 downwards.
AGAGAAGAGGGGTTCATAATTATTATTGGTTAATATTTGTTGATTATTTATATTATTGAGAGGGAAGCATTGTGAGGTGAGAGAATTATTGTATTGTAAGATCTTCAGTTGGGTGTGAAGATCAACCTTGCAGCTAGGTGCGCAGGGAGGGGAGAGAAAGAGAGAGAAGGAAAGGAAGAAATATGAAAGCTAAGTGCGCAGATAGAATTGTATGTTTTCATATAATATATCAAGAAACACAGTTTTCTGGACGTAGCCCCAGGGAGGGAGTGAACCAAGTATATCTTGTTGTTATGTGTGATTGATGTTGTGTTATTTTCCCTCTATTATATTATTGATGTATTGTTGTGTTAGATCTGAGATATAATTGTGTGAAGTAGGTTTAATCTTGGTAAAGAATAACTAAATCGTTGTGTGTTGTTCTTTTGGATTCCCTTGCATTTCCTCTAGTTGTAGACGCATGTGTCCTACAACCCCCTATTGCTACTTCGGGTGAGACTGCATCTACTCCACAGGTGTTGTTGAAAGGGCCAGTAGTTATGGATTGTTGGTGCACTATTAGAGTTGAACACTGGGTCTGCCCCTGTGCCAACAGTTTGTTTTTGGAGTTAACAAGTTTACTAGCACAAAGACTCTCTTAGCAAGTACACTTCACATGAATTATATGCATGATTCTCATCCACTATGATACTTTCCATTGAACTCCTATCAATTCTATTGTAATAATGGTAGATTTTATGATAGAATTGAAGCATGGTTGGAGGAATCATATTCTTCTAATGTTCCCATGAATTATTATTGTAACAAATTTAATATGGTGAATAGATTTTATCATGCTTTAATTTTTTTCACTTTTACTCTATTTTAATTCGAAGTTATGTTTCTAATATTTTGTCTTAAACATGTGTTTGTAGACTTCGGATTATATGGATGGCTACATTGGAATTATGACTTTATATAGTTAATTTTTCATCCATTTGTAGCATAGGATACGAGTAGGGTAGAATAGGCTAGTGTCTTTCCTTTGCATAGTTTAGCTTTTCTTTCTAGTTTTTAATTATTTTTTTTGTTTTCATTCTCTTTTCATTAATGTTGTCTAACCAGTTAATGAATTCTCAATAGAGGTGGAAAGAAATAGAAGGCTTTAAAATTAATTTTCCCTTGATTGGGTTTTTTAATTTAATTTTTATGTGGGGAAAATTCACTTTATCTCATCCTCAAAAAAATTCTATGTGTTGGGTAATTTTCAGATCATTGATTTTATGCATATCATTTTTCAAGCATTGGGTTATCTTGCAGGTGGGATATTTGATAAAGGACATTATTCATTCCCTCTTGTAATGAAAATGGGTACTCATATTTGTCCCATATTCATATTCACATGATCCTAATCTGGAAAAGTTTGCTTGAGTAGGATTTCTTATGATTTTTGGACTTGTTGTCCCACACATAGTAAAAGGAAATTTGAGTGACTAATTCTAACCACTTGAGATTGAAGCCACTCCAATTCCTTGTATTTTTTTGAATGATTATTTTGGATTTGGAGTTTTTCAAATAATTGCTTGAACATTGACTATTCTCTTTGGTTACTTTCAACCGACATTTTTTTGTGTAGACTTTTTTAGCATAGTGAGCTTAGCTACTTTTCTAGTTCTTTGAGTTATTTTCTTACATCACCTTTAGTTTACTTTTTGGGAATTTGGTGCACATGTCTTATGCTTTGTTCAGTTAGTTTTTCAAGGAGGATTTCATCTTTTATCTTGCATCTTTATTCACCCAAGTTTCTTATAATACACAACAGTAAGAGATATTCTTTCACATTGTCCAAAAACATGTTTTGACATTCTGGACAACATAGTTATTTGAATATTTTGTTGACATATTTTTCATAAAATTACTTGGGAACCAATATTTATATTCCCCAACTCGTTGGCCGACTAGAGACTCAATATTAGCACAGTAAGTTCAATGGGATTTTAGACCTATTATGTCTTAGAAATAATCTTCCTATCCTTTCAATTTGTTGATTTTTAAGTCACTCATTCTAGTTACATTATTGAGTAAGTTGATTTTTAAGTCACTCATTCTAGTTACATTATTGAGTAAGTTGATTTTTAAGTCACTCATTCTAGTTACATTATTGAGTAGGTTGATTTTTATCATAGATGAGAACTACATACTTATCTTATGTTGAATCCATTCAAATGCTTGGGAGTTTTAAGTATATTAATCGAATATGTCGATGCAGCCTCTAAGATTCCAATTTCAAATTCTCAAAAAATGAATTCATCTTAGCCATAGTAACTAGTTCTAAGAGTTGAATTTCTCATGGGATGTACCTCATAGATATATTTGGCCCCACACTCTTTAGCTTTGTGAGAACTGAAACGCATGATTCATAAATTGGGAAGAAAAGCATGTTTGGTACTATTAGAATATTTCTTATTTGATTCATCTTACTCATGAGCTTGCTATTTTTGTTTTCTGGATTACATGTCTCAATATTTGAATAGAAAACCTATCCAATGGAGAGACAAGCTACACACTCTTATTTCTCATCTCGTTTTTCTCTTATTCTATGTCATGTGTAAGCTCGAGGTAGTATAATTTATAGTTTCTCTGCTTGGAACACTCTAGGGGGTTTGAGGATATCAACTTTATGGATTTTCCCATCATGCCAATCTTACCACCTTTTAGAAATCCAATATTAATCACTTCATTTGATTTCGATTTCTAATTATATCTTCCATTTATAGTGGGGGAATCATAAATCCATCTAGGATATTATTTGAGGTTACTTGAACCTTTCTAGAGAATATTAATTTCTCCCATTTACATTATGATTTCCTCTTTCCTCTTATAAGGTTGAATATAGTGATATAATTATTTCACGTTATAATTAAATGACAAGAGGGAATACAATGTTTTGGCTTGCATGGATGATGATTTTGAATCGGATTTTTATTTATCTTGTAAACGTGACAAATAATTGGCAAAGGACTCATATATTTAAGAGATGGATGGAGTTGAAGTCTGATGGTTCTACTTGTATTTCATTGGTTCTACTTGCAAGGACAAGACATTGTGTACAGGGATCCAAAACTCACAACAATCAATGACACTAAATATTTTGTCAAAGGGAATATTGTGGGAAAGCACATTGCTTATCTCCTAAGAAGAAGGTTGTGATATTTTGGACAAAAGATGGATACTTAATGACAACATTGACACTTGCATAAGTTTATGACAACCAATATCGTCCAATTTCACATTATCTTAGTGTGCTCTGCTGAGGATTAGTTTAATTTTAATCTTTAATTTTGTTTTTAGTTAAATTTCATTTCAATATGTTAGTCATTTAGAGAAAGAAAGTTTTTCCTAAATTGTCTAATAGCTCATCACACCTATCTCTTTTGGTATGCAGGTTGGGAAATGACTCACACAACCAACAACTTAGGATTTTTCTCAGGAAATGAAGACAACTTAGGGAATTGTTAATATGAACTTGGCTACTCAGTTTCATTTACGACATTGTTTGATTAATGAACCGAGATTGACACCAACTCAACAACTAATCAAAAATACATTTTATCTCATTCATCCATTCACATAATGATTTCTGATCTGGTTGATATTTGGAGTCCTTCTCATGATTATTTTCATAACCTCTAGAACTATAATGTTTCCTCTTTTCCAAATTAGATTGAACTATTTGAATATTTGTGGTTATTAATTGTATTCTATGGAAAAGGAAAAGTGATGCATTAGTGAAATATGAAATGGGACTTATGTTATTTAAAAAATTTCAGCATTTTGAAATATGCAAAGGACTTGATAATGTCAAGAAATTTTGAGAGCAATGGGTTTGTGGAATGTTTCATGTATTTAATTTTTGAAAAAATATTTTGACTAGACTATCCATCAAACCATTTTTATAGATATCCTGAAAATTATTTTGATACACTAAATGAAAGATAAATTGTATGTGATAGTTAGATTAGAGGATTGTGTTGCAAATATTTTCCATTAGATTATCAATTCTCGTAATCGCATTTGTTTTTCATTTCAAATATTTACACTGGGAACCTTTATATTAGGCCTAATGTTGAAAAATTAACATTTATTGATGAATTATGGCCCTTGGCTTTCTTTCCAAGATTTCACTGAAAACACTTTCTCTGTTGTTGCCACCATATTTTTTGCTTGCTATTGTTTTCTATTCTTAATTTTCAGCGATTTTTCATCCTTTTGATGACTGGAATTCTAGCTTTAGAATTCTCTTAGTTTAGTTTTCTTTTTCATAAATTGACTTTTGATTTCAGTATTTCTTTCTACTTGTACATATTGCTTCCATACTTTAATTTGAATGTTGGTATGTTCCCTAAACTGACTTGACTTCTAGGTCCTCCTTGAGGATTATGTTGAATGTTTTTTTCATTGATGTCAAAGTTAGTCATTGGTTATCAGCATGATGAAGCCTATGGGTTTACTTGAAGGAGCCTCCAAAGTGGTCCCCTTATGGTGTATATTTAAGCATGGCCCTCACGGGAAGATGCTTTGAATAATCCCTAAAACTGAGTGAAGAATCCCCTAAAGTCAAGTGAAGAAACCCACAAATGTCCAAGATAAATATTGCAAGATGAAGATTGTTGAAATTATTATTTGTGGTCAATTTTGATACCATATATTTGAGGCAATTTTTACCCTATGTAACTAACTCAAATTTAATCACATGTTACATGGTTGGAAATATTATTTCGAAACATTTCCAATGGTATATGGAAGTCCCTCTAACTCCCTAGGAATGAGGAGATATGATTTTTTTTGTCCAACAACCTATTGAGGGGTCCTAAGTCCCTTTAACTCAATAGTAGGAACCAAACCCACCACAGAGGCCCAATTAGACTCTGCAGCCTTTGATAGTGTAATGGTTCTCCAAATATTGCGATCCGACCAATTAATCGATGGGTTTTATGTAGTGATTTGCAGGATATCTTCTCGTGAAAAATCCTCCTTCAGTTTGAAAGTTCTCTTTTTTGTGTTTTCTCTTATAGGTGGGTCTGATACAAGATAGGTGTCGGTATAAATTAGCTTGGTAACAAAGGGGAAAATATTAACTACTGAAGAAGGTTGAGCTTGGGATAACCCTCGTACTCAAGCATGCAGAAAATGATTCTTACACCTATGACAAGCCTAGTACTAGTACATCAACTTGTTGGTATTTCAATTATTGACTGTGATACAATTATCGGAAGGGAACATACATGCAATAAAATGATGGCCAGAAAAATAGTTTCCTTAGCTATAATCACTAATCACACATTAACACAACAATTTGTTTTACATCATTAGAGACAAGAATTATAAAAATATTGAATCAGATAACTTATCAACAGATTCAAAAACTCTTACTCATTACAGCATCCATTCATGTGATAAATTCAGAAGTAATTCCTCCTTATATCCAATCACACACGCCTTTGATGAAAAAGAGAAACTTGTCTCTGGTCCTAAATAGGACTTCTCAATTAAGGTATCTCCAAAATAGTTCTTTACAAATCCAAAAATGAGGGTCTTTGCAAAAACCATTGACCTCTTCTAACAGGTCGATCCTCTTATTTATAACAAATTATTAACTAAAAATAACTATCAAAAGTGAAAGCTAAGTAAAAAAAAACATCGCCACATGGCACTTTCATCTAAGTCTTCTAAGAGTCATAAAATGGTTTCACTTGAGTGGATGACTCTTCTCATACTTCGACCATTTGACAAAGATTTCCTCGCATGTGTTGGCATATGGGAATCTATGTTGGTCCATCGAGACCGAAGGGACCTCCTTTATTTCCACCACTTGTGCCCGATACTTGACTACTTTAACACTTAACTGTTGTAACATTGTTTGAGCCTTGATCAGGTGCTCCATGAATTGTTGTACTTTAACTGGCACCATATTTTCCACCTTTTCTATCTCTGCATTCCATGATGAGTCTTGTTATGCATGTAGTTTGACTATGTCATGCAAGTCGACAAAGTCCTTGGGTGTGCCAAATTCTAGGAGACCGATGTCTCTCATCACTCAGTTGATCTTGGTCTAGCTCCTTTCGCAATCATCCCATTTCTCTTGGATCTCCTAATGAGTTTCTTGGGCCATCTTCACCCAATATTCGGCCGACTTCTTTATACAATCGATGATGTTGTCCCTTAGTACCTGAATGTCGTGTTCTTCGGTGTATCGATCCTTTTGAACCACATTGATGTATTCAATTCTTTCCACTACTTAGTGGTATTTCTCATACCATGTTTCCATGTCCTTGCACATAGTCAGTGCCATAAGGGTGTCTTATTGGAAATCGGTTATCCCTGCAGTGAAAATGTGTCGCTCACTCGGGAATTTACTATAGGCATCCTAGAATTCGCTTCTCAAGAACACCATGGCCTGCGTGGAGTCTGATAATATTTTTCCAAATGGCGCATATGCTCCAACTCCTTTAGTGCAGTGGCCAGATCCTCTTCATCTTTCCTTGCTCTATCTAGGGTGGCATCTGTGATTGTCATCCCTGCACCGATAAGCTCGGACGTCTTGGCATGCTCTATGCTAATCAATTTCTCCTTTGTGGTGATGAGGATGGAACTATCCAGATTAAGCCTCCTCTTCTTAGTGGTTCTCTTCATGATGGATTTCCTCTTTCAGTCATAAGCAATGGCTTGTATATCGGTGACCTCATCCATGGGTTCGAGGATTTGTTTCTCTTCCCAGGTAAGAGTGGTTTCCAGGCTCCCAATGGTGTATATATGTTCAAGACTGGGTTCTTGAACCTCTTTTGTATGTCCCGATGGCTCGACCTTTGGTTTTTGTTCATCGGGTCGTAAAGTACTGGTCAAAATTGAGGAACTAGGCGCAGGTTCGGTACTTACTTGGTGATCAATTGTCTAGGTGTCGATTTCTTGTTGTGGAATTTCTCCTTCTTGTTCACTTGATTCTAGCTCATCCTTCGAGCTGTCCATTGGGGTTCCTAGTGTATCGAGCAACTCAATGTCTAAGACACTTTTGACCTCCTAGTCGCTCTATGGAAGGCTTTGAATTGGAGCATTGGGAGCTGGGGAAGATATTTTCTCGGGTTCCTTTTCCTCTGTAATCTACACTGGAGTCACCATGGAAACCTCTGGACTCTCCTCATCATCATAGATAGTTATTAAGTCATGCAAGGGGTTTGGTGCACTAGTCCTACCTGGTGTCCTTGATATATCAGAATGAGTTGAAATTCCCTTGGGTGATCTGATCTGTGGTGGTGGGATTTTAGGATTTTCCGGCCCCATGATTCCTTCAAGTTGTATCGGCTCTAATCCACTTAGCTCTCCTCAGCTTTCGATTGGGTTGTCGATGGGAACCCTCATCATCTCTATGAGATTTGGGTCATTCTGAAACTGATCAATGACTCGTTGTGCCTCTTCCAGCAGGAGTAATCCCCTTGTCTGTGCCTCTGGTGTCAAGAAAAAACCCCTTCTTTGTGCCTCTGTTGTCTTTTTCACTATGATTTCTTCCTTGACTCTGAGGGCCTCTTGAGCCGACTTCTCTATTGTTTCCACCTGTTCATCCACGTTGATTTCCTTGAACCTAGTCATGTTTGGGTTGGCCATCCTTTGCACCACCACATCCCAGTCCTAGGCATTCTATGTGAAGACTTCATCCTCAAACTTATCGTGAGCATACAGCCAACAGGATGACACCTGTGAAGCATGTTGCTGGACCAAGCCTTTTGAATCGTGCTTTCAAAATTGACCTATCGGGAACCTTAATTTGAGTTGGCTCAGCCCTTCTTATTTAGCTTGAGAAGTATTCTTTACTAGATAGAACCCTACATGGAAGCCATAGGGTATGAAAGCCCATTTATTGTCTTTGACCAGTGTGGCGTTGTAGCCCTACAGGATGGTCTAATAAAAAAATTCTCCCACAAAAAGTTGATTTGGGACATGAGCTAGTAGGATATGTGGTGCTCCGGTGGCCCCAAACACCCTCATGTAGGTTGTGTGCTCATCCAAGTACCAATGGCCTACCTTGGATATCATTTCTTGGCTACCGTTGATAGCCTTTGGCATTCCTTCTTAAAAATAATAAAATGAATGCAGGAGATGAATTCATCACAGATGAGGAAGTAAGATTTCTTGTACCTATTTTCCCATATCACATTTAACTAGACGTGGATCGAGAGCTTTGCAACATTCCAACTCATATTCATGCTGGTGAAGACGTTCCTAGCACACATGACATCAAGCAGGTAGGAGGCCATGTAGAAATTTGGTGCCTCTCCTTCCTTTGGTGTCTGAGCCTGCTGCACATAGATGTTTAATTGTTTGGATATTATTTCTCCCCAGTTGAAAATGCTCTTGGCGATTGCAACTATGTATGCCAAAGGAATCCATGCTTCTGAAAACTTGGAGCAATCCTTTTCTCCATATAGTCGGTAGATGAGAGCCATCAAATAGATGTATGGATCCCTCAGGTTGATTGTCCTATACCATCCATTTCTTTGATTGGTGAATTTATTGTCTTCCCTCCACCATTAAGCCATCAATCGAATGGTGTCATGGAATTCATAGAACTTCACCACGAAATCCATGTTGAGTCTCTCCTCTAGGTCCCTGAGCTTGTAGTATTTATGGACCTCTGTCAGGAGGAAACCTCTAACACACCCTCCATTCTCACCGTTGATCAAACATTTATGCTCGTCCGTGTGATCGATGAGCCACTTCAGGACCTTTATGTAGGGGAAAACAAGGGTTCTGCTTGCCACCATGTGTAAATATGACCATCATATGTTGAGGAACACCTAGTCATCAAGAGCTCTTGTGTCTGGGTCGTTGTGTGGGATATACTCTAGGTATCCTTCTCTATTAATATTGTTGAAGATACCCCCCCATTGTGGGAGTACTACCTTGGATCTTGTGCTTGCCTCTATATCGCCAAAGGTCGGAGGATGGATGAAAACTTTCTTTGTTGTTGTTTTGATTACAATCTCCGCCCTAGGGGTGTACTCCAATTGCCTCGCAATCCCTGGAGAAGAACCTTCTCATGTCTATGGTTCTTTTAGTTTTGGTGTTCTCGGTGAGTGTCTAGTGGTTGTCTTTCTTGGTGGCATTGTTCCTCTGAAGCTTGTCAAACCTGTTTTTTTATAATCACAAGGGTCAGTACAGTCTTTGAGTTTCTTATTTTTCTCCTTCAGATTCTCTGGAATTATCTTACGTGCAGAATGAATTTGTTTACAACAGTTCAAGAGATTTAAACAGGGAAGATCTTACCATGTTGCATCAGCCATTCAATTCGGGTTATGAGTGAAATTTCAATAAATATGCCGCCAAATATTTAGAGGAGTTAGAACTTAAATTCATCGTGGGTTGACAGTGGTGATGTGGTCAATTGGTGATTTCAAAAATTTTGTTTTAATTGGTGCATGAGGTAGAAAATAATGTGGGATCGGGTATCAATTAGTTCCTTAAATGTCCAAAATCCGATCATATATAACGTTGCAAACGTCCCATCATGCCTCTCTTTTAATGGGTGGATCAGGGATCGGGATTATACTATGAACATTTTCTTTGATATCCTCCTGCAAAAATCTCTGACGCCAATCGATCTCGCCATACATAGCTGACGTAGAAAAGCTAACTAGGAGGCATGACTAGGACCTAGGGGACCCAAAATGACTTGGGTTAAAACTAGACCATACGATCCTCTTACGTGGTAAAGACACGTGGCATTCAATACTAGTGGCTTCATTCACTCGTTTCAGTCGAAGTCAGGAATTTTTTTAAGTCATATGTTGCTAAAACCAAATCCTAGCTTGTCGATGCCATAAAAGTGTCAAGGATTGGTGTTCGATGATAAACCTACCCAAGTTCTCTCGGATCGGATCCCTCAAAAAGGTCCTGATGAGAAAAAAACATTAGGGATTGGTGATCGGGGATGACTTTATTATGGTCAAAATGTTTGTTGTGATCTTTCTGGATTTTCCCTGATCCTGATAAAGTGCGTTGAACATTGGCTATCAGCGATTTATTTTCATCTTTTGTTAACGTTTGTCCTCCTCGTATTTTACCGATGTCGCAGGGGATCGGATATCTCTTGAACTTTTACATGCATAACCTACGTAAACTGAAACCGCCTTCTGTCGATTTTGATGAGGATCAATGATCAACGACTATTGTTTTCGTGTGGTTCCTTTACTTTCTTAAACTCTTTCTGATGTCGAACTTGAGCGCATCAGGTGCAGGGTTTAGATGATGATTCTTAATTCAGGTGTTAAGGTATTTTAGACATGAGGTTTCATAAAAACAAACCTGAATAGGTGATAAGAGTCATGAAACAATCAAAGAGAAGACATTTCCCAAAATGAAGTCAATTCAGACAGTGCAGAAGACCAAGTGGTACCAAAAAAGTAACAAAAATTGATAAGGCCTTTTTAGGGTGTGTTGAGTGCTCAACACAACCCACCCAAAAAATTAAGGAAAGTTCAGCCAGGTCGGCCCAGAAACTAAAAATAGGGACAAAACTACTATAAATACAAGATGGATTTTTGCATGTTTAGTGTATCCAATCTTGTGATCTCTTAGCACAAGTTTGGTAGTGCAGGAAATGGGAGGATAAGGATCTCTAATGAAGGATATTTTCTAGTCTTATGGTGATGTTTTGATCATTTCTATGGGTTCGCTATAGTATGGAAGTTTGATTCTTTGCATAGGGTTTTATGTGGTTGTTGGGGTTTATGTGTGGAACCATGTGGACATAGGATCTCTATGTGGACCCAATTTGATGATAATGATGTATCAATGATGTATCAATGATAGTGACAGAGACAGTGAAAATGATAGAGATAGTAACAGTGACAATGACAATAACATGTTGATTATTTTATATACATATTTGAGGGTGGAAGGAAGGGGAAAGGAAATGGGGTTGGAGCCTCCTTCCAATTGGAGCTAGAGAATCTAGAGAGTTGTAGCTTGTTTTAGTTGGATCCTGTAAATTAGGGGGTTGAAGCTGGAGAATATTGGAAGTTGTAGCTTCCTATGAATGTAATTTTGTTATTATATAAAAACATTTTGTGGGTTTCAATGTAAATATGTTTGTCATTATGTACTTCTTCTTCTGCTCTTTACTATTTATTGGGATGCATTTATTTGATTGATAAGTTAAAGTTTTAAAAGCGCTCAATTTTACTTGATATTGATTCACCCCCTCTCTCAGTATCAACAATTGGAATTAGAGAAGGTTACCTTTAGAATAGTCTAATCACTGGAAGGAAGATCGTGAGAAAAAATGGAAGGACACATTCCAAACGGGATTCCACCATTTGATGGAAATAATTATGCATACTGGAGGAACAAAATGCAAACCTACTTGATAGCTTTAGGAGTAGATATATGGCTCTCAGTTTTCAATGCCTATAAAGTTCCAAAGAATACTCCAATCGATCCAGATGAGAAGAAATTAATGAGATGTAATTCAAAGGCTAGGCATGTTATCATAAGTGGGTTGACACCAATTGTTTCTAGTGAGGTGATGGGTTGCAGCACAACTAAAGAGGTTTGGGATAAACTTCAAAATATTTATGAAGGTGATCCAAAATTCAATAAATTCAAGCTTCAATGACACAGAGTATAGTTTGAAAATATGAATTGAATGAAAAATAAGATATTGCAACATGTTTACTCAGAGTAGATGAAGTTGGCAATGCCATCAGAGGATTATGAGAAGAAGTCAAAGAATACTTGGTTGTATAGAAAGTGTTGAGATCACTTCCTTTGAGATATGATGTCAAGGTCTCAACCATTGAAGAAACTAGGGATTTGACCAAAATGACAATGGATGAACTACATGGGACCCTCACAGCATATCAAATAGGAACAGACACAGAAAATGAACAACCAAATAGAGAAGCATCTTTTAAAGCCACAAATAAAACAAGGAACAAAGAACACAAGGTAGAAGAAAAATTGGGTGATGAATCAGATGAAGAAGAAGCACATTTTGTAAGGAAGCTTAAGAGGGAAACCAACAAATATAAAGGAAACTTACCTTTTAAATGCTTCAATTGTGGTAGAATAGGACACCATGCTAAGAAATTTCCTTTAGAAAAAATGAAAAGCTTCCACAAGAAAAAGAGTCTTTAGTCCAAGGAGGACAATAGTTCTTCAGATGAAAGTGATGGAGAAGAAAGGGATGTAAGGGAATTTATCTTCATAACTCAAGAAACTCAAAATGATGACCACAAAAATGTTGAAATAGATGAAATCAATTCTTATGAATATTTTGATGTAGATACCAAAGAAACAAACACAAAATCTTTCTGAGGAAGCAAAGAAATCACAAAAAGTGAACAGGAAGATGAAGAGAATATTGAAAATTTGAAGCATGTTGAAGAAGAAAATATGAAGCTCATAAACAAAAATAGAGAGTTAAAAGACGAATTGAAAATATGTGAAGAAGAGAATCATGAGCTTGAAAAGACAAGTAACATATTGAAGGAGTAGTTAGATAAGAAGACTGAATATGATGATAAATTAAAATCATAATTGGATCACACAAGAAAAGAGTTTATGTTGACAACGGAAAAGTTGAAGAAATTTGAAAGAAGTACTAAAAATTTAGATGAAAATATTAGAAAACAAATATAACCTACCGATAAGATAAGGCTTGGTTATGACAACAGTTTGAAGACATCTGACATAGACAAAATAGATAGGGACAATGAAGGAAATTCTAGAAATTATGCAAATTCCTTAAGAAATGGAATCAACAAACAGAAGGGAGTTGAAGAACAACAGGAACATGACACCTCCAGCTGGAATAGAAGACCATAATTTAGAAGGGGTGAGACACCAAGAAGGTCCTTTTCTACTGGGTATGAGAATATTTTTCTTGGTCATTGTTATACTTGCAGAAAATTTGGACACAAAGTAGTTAAGTGTAAAATCAATACAAGAAACAACTATATGAGAAACATAAATGATTATGGATATCCAAAGGAAAATCGTGTAAATATTAAATCTGTAAATGCTCATGGATTTATCAACATAAATTACAATCCATTTGATCCACTGATGGATCAGAACATTGCATGCTACAAATGTAATAATCTTGGTAACAAAGCACGAGATTGAAAAGATATGAAAGAAGATGCTCCTATCATAAAACCATCTATAGTATGGAAAAGGAAAGAGAACCCAAACAAGGAAGAGCGTTGATTAGCACTGCTTGTTGAAAATAAAGAAGATGAATGGTACATAGATAGTGGGTTCTCAAAACACATGAGTGGATACCAAAAAAAATTCATCATCTTAAGTAAAAGAAAAATTGCCAGTGTTTCATTTGGAAATGACTCCTTGTTGGAATATTCACCAATACTAAGAGTGGGGGTGAATCAGTATTGAGCAATTTTTACCACTTTTAATCAAAACATGTAATCATCAAGTTTATCATAAACAATGCATCACATCATATTCACATATACACAGTACACCAAAGTTTTGTGTGGAAACACAAATGGGAGAAAACCACAGAATGATTTCTTATATATCAAAATATTACATTCATAGGAAGCCCCAAATTCCAAATTTTCTAGCACCAACTAGAAGGATGCTCCAACCCCTTGTTTACATGCTCCAACCTAAAGGAATCTACAACTCCCTAAATTCTCCAACTCCAACTGGAAGGAAGCTCCAACCCCCTAATTTATAGGCTCCAACCTGAAGGAAGATCCAATTCCAACTGGAAGGAGGCTACGACCCCCTAATTTACAAGCTCCAACCTGAAGGAAGCTCCAACTACCTATATTCTTCGGCTCTAAAAGGGAGACTACTACCCCATTTCCTTGCCCCTTCCTTCCACCCTGAAATATAAGTGTAGAATCAACATGTCACTGACACTATCACTGATAATAAACCTATCACTAATAATCAACCTATCACTGATAATCATAGTCCCTGATAATCAACCTATTACTATCATCATCCAACTTGTCAATTTCCCTATCACTGATATTGATATATCATCATCAATAACATCATCAATATGACTAGATCCACTCTCATAAATCATACACCAATACCATCACCAAGAAGTGGATCAAATAATATGCTAATACTTGTGTGTCATATCAAACATGTAACAAACATGTAACATGCATGTGCCATATCTATAACCATGTCCCAAGATATGCCTCAAATATGTGTCATAACATCCATGAACCATGTACTAAAGCATGTACCATAACATAAATCAACCATGTACTAAGATATGTACCATAACATCCATCACCCATGTACCAAGATGTGCCTCAAACATGTAAACATATACCAAATTGCATCTCAAACTATGTGCCCAATATCCAAGATGCTCCTCAAACCATATGCCAAAATCATACCTTAAGCATGTGCCAAACCATCCAAGGTATTCCTTAATCATATATCATAACCATCAAAATAGAACACATATAAAACATACCTTTAGTCATGTAGAAACTTGGTGTATGTGATCACATACATGTAGACCTTCCTCAACTTCAACAACAAGAGAATAACATCTTCATGAAACTTTACCTCGGTCTCGTGGGACTAGTTTTTGGACTAGTCACAAACCCTAACTTTCAACAAACATCACTTTGTACCTATAGTGAATAAAGGTCTGAAACGTGTACAAAATATTATTAAATATCTTCTCTAAAATTTCTCCAAGTTTCATTCCTTGAATCATCCCTGAAAAGGAATAATAGTGAAAATGGCAGACCTTGTTGAATTCTTTCCTATTATAGAGAGCAAACTTGTATAGAATGTCACGCACTGAATATTTGATATCTGGTTTTGAAAATTTCACACAACATACTACAGATTGTATGATTTCCAATGCAATTTTTCCCACAAAATTTGGATCCTCTATGAAGCAGTTATGACTATTTTTCTTAGAACACATGTTTGAGACTAGTTACATGACTAGTCAAAATCCCTATCTTCCATAGACTGTATCTCCAAAAGTAAAATGGCCCAGAATCTAAAATTTTTACCACAAGTACCTTTTTATGTCTTCTCAATATTATGTAAGTTTCGATATCGTATTCCTTCTATAAAAAAAGTTATAACGAAAAATGGTCAGATGACCTTTCAATAACATACCTTAGAACACATCATCACAAGACTTCATCCTCCCTTGAAATTTCTCCTTTCTTCACTTCATCTTCACTCTGAAATTCACCTCATATATTCTTGGTTACCTCAGATAAAAATAAATTGATTTGATGTCACATATAAACTCCTAGGTGCCTTATTTATACTAGATCCAACACCCTCTTTTTAGGGTCGACTTGACCCAAATAAAATTCAATTTAATTTTTAATGATTATTCCATTGGGGCCAACTTTACTGACAATATCCTTAATATTTATTTTAATATTCATTGCAATGGAGCTGACTTGTAACTTCTTGTTTGCAATACTTTTTAGGGGCTGACTTGTAACTTTTTTTCCTTAGATCCAGGGTTTCTTCATTTTCTTTCAGGGCTTCATCTTTAAGAAGGAAAATATCCTTAGTCATGAGGAACCATGTGACATACCACCAACCATTGGAAATGACATGTCGAGGACTATCAATATATGTATGTGTTACATGCATTTTCAATTTCCTTCATGGTCTTCTTCAATCAGCTTCAG
Organism: Picea engelmannii; assembly: GCA_009831015.1. NCBI lineage: Eukaryota > Viridiplantae > Streptophyta > Pinopsida > Pinales > Pinaceae > Picea > Picea engelmannii. Next base: position 755,992 of record ML788126.1, on the reverse strand, counting down.
GCTCCATGACCACATCGTTGGGGCTTCTTAACTACTTAACCACTTGGTCATATTTCTAGGGCTTCTTGTAGACTTCTTCAAAGTGTCTTCTCATCACGGCCATACTTAGAACTATGCCATAAAGGGACCAATTTGGATACTTCTTCAAATACACCCATTACTTTGACTTCCTCTAGAGTTGACATCTAGGTTTGACATCAATGACAACTAACTTTCGAACACTTCTCTGTCAAAACACTTGGAAAATGTGTAGTGAGTCTTGGAAGTGAAAATGTAAAAAAATAAAAGGATTTTTTGGTTGAATATTTGAATCATAATCCCCTTAGTGTCAGTAAAATATGTGATCAGGGAGACAATCTTAAGTTTGATTATCGAAGATGTGAAATTAGAGAAGAAGACTCAGGAAGATTCGTTGCAACAACAACAACAACAACAACAAGACAAAATAACATATACATCCTAGACAAAGAGGAGAGAAAGAGGATTGAAGTCACACAAAAGAGCTTCAAGGACTATAACAAGGAAGGAAAGGATAAGAAGACAGAAAAGGAAGGTGAAGTATTATTGAGCACCATGAGTTCAAGGGTAGAAACCCCAAAGAGAAGAATTGCCCTTTGTCATTGATGTCAAAGAGGGAGAGAAATATCATGAGCATGATGACAAGGGGAGTATGAATGTTTCCATCAATGGAAAAGGGGGAGATTGTTGAATGGTGTTGTCATTGATGTCAAAGTTAGTCATTGATGATCAACATGAAGAAGCCTATGGGTTTACTTGAAGGAATATCGAAAGTGGTCCCCTTATGGTGTAGATTTAAGCATGGCCCTCATGGGAAGAGACTTTTAATAATCCATAAAACCAAGTGAAAAATACCCTAAATTCAAACGAAGAACCCTACAGATGTCCAATATAAATATTGCAAGATGGAGATTGTTGAAAGTATTATTTTTGGTCAATTTTGATACCCTATCTTTGATGTAATTTTTACCATACATAACTAAATCAAATGGAAGCACAAGTTACATGGTTGGAAAGGTTATTCTGAGAAATTTCCCATGGTATATGGAAGTCCCTCTAACACCCTAGTAATGAGGAGATATGAATTTTTTTGTTCGACAACCCAACCAGAAAATTGAGGACAGTCCAGCCAAGTCGGCCCATAAACTAAAAATAGGGGCATAACTACTATAAATACAGGATGGATTTTCAAATTTTTAGTGTATCCAAGCTTGTGATCTCTTAGCACAAGTTTGGTAGTGAAGTAACTAGGAGGATAAGGAGCCCTTGTGAAGGATATTTTATATTCTTATGGTGTTGTTTTGATCATTGTTATGGGTTCGCTATAGTATGAAAGGATGATTCTTTGCATAGGGTTATATGTGGTTGTTGGGGTTTATGTGTGGACCCATGTGGACCTAGGATCTCTATGTGGACCCAGTTTGATGATAATGATGTAACAATGATAGTGACAGAGACAATGACAGTGATAGTGATAGTGACAGTGACAGTGACAATGAAAATGACAGTGACATGTTGATTCTTTTATATACATATTTGAGGGTGAAAGGAAGGGGAAAGGAAAGGGGATTGGAGCCTCCTTCCAATTGGAGCTGGAAAATACAGGGAGTTGTATCTTCCTTCAAGTTGGAGCCTATAAATTAGGAGGTTGAAGCCTCCTTTTAGTTGGAGATGGAGAATCTTGGAAGTTGTAGCTTCCTATGAATGTAATTTTGTTATTATATAAAAACATTCTGTGGATTTCCATGTAAATCTATTGTGCACTGTGTACGTCTTCTTATGCTCTTTACTATGCATTAGGATGTGTTTATTTGATTTAAAAATTAAAGTTTTAAAAGTGATAAATTTTACTTGATATTGATTCACCCCCACTCTTAGTATCAATAGATTACTAAAAAAAAATTGAGTGAGGGGCTAGTCCCGTTTCTAGTCACATGCTAAAGATTTTTTATTTTTTTTTAGTCATTAGATGCATAGGTTGTTGTGTCTGAATGAACATTCATAAAGTTCTTAGTTGTAGGTATGGAATAATAGTTTTGGTGGAACACATGTTCCTATTGAGTGTACCATGGTAATCCATAAATATAGGAAAGTGTCTATCTACCTTTTTCTTTGAGCTCCATCCACTTCACATTAATAAAATGGCCAATACTATGATGGTTTTTGGGTAGACCTGTGGGTTAAATTAAAAATCATAACATCTACTCATCAAATCAAATAAACTCTTGTATCACCCCACTTCCTTCACACACTATATATATATATATATATATATATATATATATATATATATATAATCTAAAAGGGTGAGCATATTTTGAAATAACAAGGAATTTGAAAGAACTATTAATAGTGTGGGAAGTATAAGTAAACTCGTCGATTCTATAGATGCATAACGGTAGCAGGGCTATGCTTATATGGGACCAGGGCAACTTTGTTGGGGCCATGGATGCTTGCTGGAAGAGAAGCAATGTCGGAAAAAAGAGAGATGAGCAACACACTTATGTAGATGTTTACTTATTATGAAAAGTTAAAACCCATGGTTAAACCAAAACCAATCTGATATTGGGTTACATCTTTTAGAAAATTGGCATCATTGTGGTACCCATAATTATTGGAAAATTGTCTGCAGTATTTTTATCTTATATTTAAAATTCAGATCTGAAGTAAAGGCACTGGGATTCTATTGATAGTGATTCTATTGATCTATCGAGGAAGGTGCTCTGATACCACTTGTAGTATTCAAGATATAAAATAGTATGCAGAACATAAATATTTTAGCTAGAAATGGAAAAGAAACAATGATATAACTAGAACAATACTAGAATAATACCAAAAAGAGCACTTTGATTATTGATAGCAATGTTCACTTGCCTCTTTGAGGGGGAAACCTCCAACAGAGTAGAGATCTATTAAAATAATATCCAAGACAATATTTCTCATACCATCTACTCCTATTTATACTAAATCTATCTATCCAAAAGAACAATCTAGAGGAAGATCCTTCTAGAAGTGGAAGCTTCTATTAGGTCTTCTTACATTTGACTTATTCTCCCTTATTGCTAATTAATCTTGGCCTTTATTACATGGAATTTTATTATTCTACCTACGTGATGGGATAGGGAGGTTAGGTCCCTAACAACCAAGAATTTTAAGTACATGCAGCTCCCAAAGGATCCTTTGGAGAGAGAAAGAGACCACATAAGTTTTCCAGATATGTGGCACTAATGAGAAACATCATTGATTAAGAATCTTCCACTTTTGAAGAAGTTGTTGAGAAACCGGAATGGAAGGATTCCATGATGGAGGAGTATCAATCCATCATGAAGAATGATGTATGGGAGGTCGTTCCAAGACTAGAAGAGAAGTCATTTGTTACTTCCAGATGGATCTACAAGATCAAGCATGTTGCAAATGACAACATAGAGAAGTACAAGGAAAGGTTTTTGGCTAGAGGGTTCTCCCAGAAAGAGGGGGAAGATTATGAAGAAACCTTTTCTCCTGTAGAAAAATACACTTCCATTAGATCAATCATTGCGATTGTTTCTACAATGGGATGGAAATTACACCAGATGGGAGTCAAGGCTTATTTCTTGAATGGTGTAATAGAGGAATAAGTGTACATATAACATCCACAAGGCTTCGTGATCCATGGGAAGGATTTCCATGTGTGCAGACTGAATAACGCCTTGTACGGATTGAAGCAAGCACTCAGGGCATGGTATGCCAGGATAGATGGATATTCGATGAGCTTGGGATTTACCAAGAGTGAGGCAGATCATAACCTTTACTATAAGTGTGGGGATAGATGCCCATTGATATTGGTACTCTATTTAGATGACTTGTTTCTAATAGGATATGAGAAGCTCATTGATGGGTGTAAGAGGGAGCTTGCTTCAAATTTCGATATGAAGGATATAGGGTTGATGCATTACTTCTTGTGGTTGGAAGTGTGGCAGAGATCAAATGAGATTTTCCTTAGCCAAGGAAAATATATTGTTGATATCCTGAAGAAATTTGGAATGATAGACTGCAACTCCATGGCCACACCTATGATGATAAATATGAAGCTCTTGAGTGACAAATATTCATATTTGGTGGATCCCATGATGTACAGATAGTTGATTGGATCCTTGATGTACCTGGTTAACACCAGGTCAGACATATGCTTTGCAGTGAATACCTTGATTCAACACATGGTTGAACTTAGACATGTACATTGGATGGAAGAAAATCATATATTGAGGTACCCTCATGGTACGATTGGATATGGATTAAGATATCTCTCTGGTGAATATGTGAAGTTGCAGGGATATACATATTCTGACTAGGCATGGAGTGCAGTGGATCAAAAGAGTACTTTTGAATGTTGTTTTAGTCTGGGATCGGGCATGATCTCATGGTTGAGCAGGAAATAGACATCAGTGGCACTCAATACATCAGAAGCAGAGTATATCACAGAAAGCATGGAAATTCGTGAAGCAATGTGGCTCTGAAAGTTGTTATCCAGGATATTTTATCTAAAATTGGAGCCAACCTTGATACATTGTGACAATCAAAGTTGCGTGAAGCTTACCGAGAACCCTGTATTCCATGACATTCCTAAGAATATAGAGATCAAATATCATTACATCCAATACATGGTGCAGACAGGAGTTGTGGAGCTCCAGTACATATCCATGGATGAGCAGATAGCAGACATTCTCACCAAGCCCTTGTCAAGAGTGGAGTATGAGTACTTCAGGGACAAGCTTGGAGTGTTGTCGAATTTTCACCCTCATTGAGAGGGAGGTGTGATGTTTCTTCTCATGCTGACTAGCCCCTTTGGAGAAGGGTTACCTAGATCAGTCACATGATGTGACTGAGGGGGTAATGCATTGACAGACCTATTGAGAGAAGAAACATCACACACTTAGTCGTAAGACTATGGCGGAGGTTGTGTGACTCCAAAAATTATTTGTGTGCTAATTCGATGGTTGTGTACCACTGGAGAAGACTATGTGTCTCTGGACAGTAGTTATGTGCTACTACGGTGGATGTGTTCCACTAGCGGAGGTTGTGTGACTCTATACAGTAGTTGTGTGCTACTATGGTGGATGTGTTCCACTGGCAGAGGTTGTGTGACTCCAGAAAATAGTTGTGTGCTACTTCGGTGGATGTATTCCACTGGCAGAGGCTATGTGACTCTGGATAGTAGTTGTGTGCTACTATAGTGGATATGTTCCATTGGTAGTGACTATGCATCACTGGATAGTAGTTGTTAACTACTTGGCAACAGTTGTGATCTATTGGATGAAATTGTAGTAGTTGTGTGCTACTAGCTGATTGTCATAGATATTACCGTTTAGATGTAGTTGTGTGTGCTATCATTTGATCACAAATACTATGCCTGATGATTCGAGCTACCAAAGGCATTGTAACAGTTGTGTTCCTACTAGCATATTGTAGAGTAGTCAGTGGACTACCAGATGAAGAAATCATAAAAGATGCCTCCCTATTATAACCCTAATTTGCACCAGACATGCTTAGTTGGCATCAAGCCATCTCAGATTCCTTCTTTTCCAAAACATTGTTGAACAGCTCTTCTTAAAAACCCCTTTTATAAAGTCCCACGCACCCTGCTCCATTACTACACGTGTGTACACACTAGCTGACCCAAGACAGCCCGCGTGTACCTACAAAAGCATGAAAAAAGGAAAGTTGTCGATGGAACACACAGCTTTGGGTAAGTTAACTAAACCTTTCGGCCATGCATGTCTAGTCATTCAACCAAATACCTGGCTCCTTCTAACCTATAAAAGAATGGGTAGGGATCCCATTTGAAGGGAGGAGAATCATAGTAAAGAAACTATACCCGATTGAGCATTCCCTTTGTCCCAACATTTAGCCATCCTTGTGCAAAGAGAAGTATAGAGCAAAGCAGTTGGAAGACAGTGGAAGAAGATCCCAGGACCAGGATCGAGGAGTAGTAGCCGACTTTATCATTGTAAGGTATCATTGTGAAGTTAATAAAAGAATTTCTTTTCCCATCCCGCCATATGAGATTGTCATTATTGGAATATTGATTGTATGATTGATTAAATCTCTAACCCATTAGTTCATAGATCAAATGCATGTGGAGTTCTTTGTTTGTCTATAGTGAATGCAGGTCAGCATTGGGAGGAGAGTTGCAGTCAAAGAACAACCAAGCGCAAAAATGGATCGACATCAAACAATAAAAATAAGGTACGTCAACTTAATATTGTGAGCCTTGTATTTACATATGAGTAATGGGCGTCTAGGCATGGGATGATGGTAAAAAGTAAGAATCTTTAGGTCATTTTTGCATGCATGATAAAACCCTTAGTGCTAGTCCGTAGGAGGGATTTCCCACCCACAAGAGAATTGGTGACCATACTGGGGATTTCTCTTGGGTTTTCTGGGGATACTTTTTGGTAGTTTTAAATTGGTTTCATCACCTTTTTTCTGAGTTTCTGCAAGAGTCTGAGCTAGTAGGGATTCTGGTCTTACATACCAGTACTCCCTACTTTCTTTGCTTGGCTGCATTTTCTTTTCTAGATTCATAAAGGTACACGTAGCTTGTATAAGGCCTGCATGCATGTACAGGCGCCCTACCTTCACACAGCCCATGTGCATACACCTGCTGATGAAGTGCTAGCTACGTGTCTGAGAACCCAGGAAATCCTTCTCAGGAAGAGGCAGTCATCCTCTTCCCTACAGAAGTGATCCTTCTCAGGGATCTTCTGGGTCCTTCTAGGTCTCTGATTGAACAGTCCATAGTCAGGTAAAAACCTCAAATCAGATTTTTCCTTGCATCTTTTTCTGTCAAAGTAAGTTTCTGTGTCTTCAAGGGATTATGGTTCTCAATACCAGTACTCCCTAGCTGAGCTTAGCCGCTTGTCTT
>ML788126.1:730113-742820 GCA_009831015.1 Picea engelmannii | reverse complement strand
AGATGTTGAAATACCCTAAAAGAGAAGTCATCCCAGAAGAATAAAGTATAATGAAAAGACATCTTCCCAGAAGAGAAGTCGGACCAGCTAGAAGGACATGAAGACTATAAATAGGAGGCACCTTAGCTCATTTATTTACCCAATCACATTCTCGTAGCTACATAGAAGCAAGGTGCAAGTTTGGAGAAGGAGACGCAGCTGCAGCTGTGACTCAGTTTCTTCTTGTTCAGTCTTTTGGTATCTCTCTCTTGTGCGCTACTTCTCAAGGAGGTGGGCTACCTTTGTATAGTGTTGTTGCTACATTTGTGGTGGTATTTCTAGTTGAGCTAGCACTTATGCTATGTTTTATTTGATTAGACTTGCTTTGTGAATGGAAACTATCTAAGAAAGGTTGTTGGGTTTTTCCCCCATTTGGGGTTTTCCCAAGATAAATCTCTTGTGTTCTTTTGTCTATTGTTTATGTTTTTATTTCTTAGTACATGATATATATATGTTAATGATAATGTAACACTAATGCTCTGTAAATAAATAAAATACACCACCATCAACCTTAGCTTATTTATTCTATAATTGATATCTAGAATCTTATGAGCACCTAGATGCTTGTATTCATCAATGGAAGGTTCTCTCACCATCGACAATTGGGAATACATCAATGTCTTGTGCTCAATGTATTCCCCAAGTTCTCGATCTCAAATCCTTTATTCACACTTGTTGAATGTACTCGGTGCCTTGACACCTACTTTCATCATCAATGGGTTGTCACGCATTTGTTAACATCGTACCTCAATGATTGGTAATCAAACAAAGTCTCATCGTGTTCGAATTAGACTCCTTTATTCATGCGATGTAGACTTGCACCATCGACGACTAGTGTAGAAGACCTCCAGTTTACAGTAGCAGTACCTCACACCTACTATTGTCTTTCAGCGTACCATTACCTATATGACTTCAATTATCATGGAAGATCATATTGTACTTCATTGTATATAGATGTATTCAATTGATTTTGAGACTGGACTCCATTGTGTCTTGTTCGTGACTATGAATTCTTGTGGCATGTGTCTACTTTGTATTTCCTATTCATGGCCATGAAAAATTACCCTATATATATTCACATGGATCTGCAATGTACTTCATATTGGCAACCATGTATAAAAATTCAATATGTATTGTAATATTCTGACAAGTGATTAGTTCCTCCAATTGGGTCCTCACTACTCCACTTTTGGGAATAGTAATGTATTTCGGCCATAGTTATTGATTCCCTAACCTCATACATTAAGGGGCATATGTTATAATAAAAAAATTCCACACTCTATGCATCATGCTTTGGTGCCCTTCCCTATCCCTCTGTAGACTCAATTCCCCCATTTTTCTCAATCCAAAGTCAAAAATTCAATTTTTTTTTTCATATACATGGGCTACACTTAGAGAACCTGTGTATACACAGGTTGTTCAATTACATCCCACATACATCGAGTTTTGTGCTCAAAATTAAAATTGTTTCAAGTTTTCCATGCCAAGTCACAGGATCCATACCCTTTGTCTTTCATATGCTAGAAACACTCTGATTCAACCCTTCAATTCCCTTTGAGGGCTATAAATTGAGTCATATACAAGCCTTGAAAAGGAGAAAAAGTGGAGAGAAAATATACTCTAGAGAAATTTCTCCTCATATTGAGTCTACATCCCTTTGTCCTTTAAGTCTGAACTTCTCTTGTGTTCAACCCCCAAGCTCTTCCTATTTTGTGAAGGAGGAACCCAATTACTCCTACAACTTATGAGCTTTTCTTGTGGAGGATTGAAGTGGTGAAGGCCCGGGTGGAGGGACTTAGTTTCTCGGTTTCTTCAAGTGTCATTACAAAACTTTGTCACCTATATACTTATGTTGATTATATTAATAGAAATATTATTTTCTTGTCCACTTATATGTTACAAATATTTGTATTATTTTCCATGGGTAAATTTTTCATACATATTGATGGACTATACTGGTTTATATGCTAACATTTCATATATTATCCATATTCTTGTGTATCTTGGATGTTGAGGACAAGTTGCAAGTATTAAGCATTGAATCGTGATTTAGAAGGTGGTCTCCTACAGACGTCCGAAAGAGGTAGGATTTTATCCTTTATTTTGTTGGCATTTCCGTTTATCTAGCACACTTGAGATTATAGTTGATTTATGGGTGTCATTTTTGTCTATTGTGGTATTACCCTAAGCCATAGAGAGTTATTCCTAGAAACACTTGTTATGTTGACAAACATCACATTCAGCCACAAAAGTGTCAATTTCTTGTTTCATACCATCCCAGAAAAAAGAACTCTTGACCCTTTCATAGGTTTTGGTAAACCCTGAATGCCCAGATGTAGGTGAAGCATGAAGCTCAGAAAGCACTGTGGATTTAAGTTGTGATTGGTTTCTTAAATAGAGATAGCCTTTGTAGTGAATCTCATTATTGTTCCAAGAGTACCCTCGAGAATATGGAGAATTTTCTTGCAATTGTTGGATGAGGTGAGAGATTTTGGGACCTTGCAACCATTCTTGGTGAGCATCTTGGAGACAATCTGGTACAACAAAAGAGGGACCCTTCTTCTTCATATTTTTGGGAAAGAGCGTCAACGACCACATTTTATTTTCCCTTCTTGTAAATGATCTCATAATCGTAGATGAAGAGCTTGGTTACCCATTTTTGTTTCTTTGGGAGGAAATTATTTGTTCCAAAAAATACTTGAGGATCTGGTGATCAGTTTTAATATGGAAGTGTTGCCCCAATAGATAAGGACACTAGAGATTAGTTGCATGCAGAATAGCCATCATTTCCTTTTCATAGATTGATTGGCCCAAATGTCTATCTGAAATTTGTTTGTTGTTGAAGTCCAAAGACCTACCCTCTTGCATGAGGACTTCCCCAATTCCTTTTCCAAAAGCATCACATTCCAAGACAAAGGTATTGGTGAAGTCTAGAAGAGCCAGGACCGGTGTCGTGCACATAACCGCTTTCAATGCATGGAAGGATTGATCATTTGTTGGAGTCCAATTGAAGAAATTATTTTTAAGGTGGGTCATGAGAGGTGTTGCAATGTTTCCATAATAATTGACAAACTTGTGATAATAACCTATTAAACCCAGAAATCCACACAAGCTCTTAAGAGTTTTAGGGCAAGGCCAACCTACATACCTTCAATTTTCTTAGGATATACCCTTACACCATCATTTCCACCAATATGACCTAGGTACTCCACTTATGAGGCTCCAAAGGCACATTTAGATTGTTTGAGGAAATGTTTGTGCTGAGAGAGGAGATGCAGAACTTGATCCACATGGGAAATATGGGTTGTCCATTTTTTTCTATAGATGAGAATATCATCAAAGAAAACTAAGACAAAATGATGGAGAAAAGGATGGAAGACATGATTCATGAGACTTTGTGAGGTTGATGGGGCATTACAAAGGCCAAAGGGAATGACCAAGAACTCATAGGGACCCTCATGAGTTCAAAAGGAAGTATTAGGAATTTCTTCTTCTTTCATACAGATCTGGTGGTAGCCAAATCAGAGATCAAGTTTAGTAAAGTATTGGACACTGCTCAATTCATCCAAAAGGTCATCAGTGATGGGAATGGGAAACTTGTCTTTGATTGTGAGTTTATTGAGGGCACGGAAGTATAGACATATATGCCAAGTGCCTTTTTTCTTTAATACCATGACCACAGGAGAAGAATAGGGGTTGGTTCTAGGATGGATAACACCTGCTTCAAGAAATTATTGCATGATTTTCTCAATTTCATTATTCTAAGAAAAGGGATGATGATAAGGGTGAACATTGGGAGGGAGACTATCATGGATAAGTGGAATAGAATGATCATGAACACCACAGGAAGGTTAAATTCCCTAGGGAGTGGAAACAACAGCTTGGTGTTTGGAGATGAGAGATTGGAGGTTAAGATGCACAGAGGGTGTCTCAACTGCTTGAACAGAATGGAGTTGGGAGATAATACTTGAGTGACATTTTTTGAGAATATTTTCCATGTGATGGAAACTGATGATCTCAGTTGAACTTGTTGTGAGGCATTGGAAGCAATATTGTTGTCCCTCCTGTTGGAATTTCATGGTTAATTCCTTAAAATCCATGAGAATGGGGCCCAAAGTATGTAACCATTTAGCACCTAGCACAATGTCACAATAGACCATATCGATGGAAAACATATGATATTTCAAGTGGTACTGCTCAATTTGAAGACGTACATTTTCACAGCGCCCACCATATTTCATGGAACCACCATTAGCTATCATGATTTGAAAATTGTTGATAGCACGAATATAGCAATTATTTTCCTAAGAAATGTGGTGGTGAATAAAATTAAGGGTGTGTTGGCACAAGGGTAGACCCAGGGTTCAACGCTTTTTTGGCATAAGGGAAGACCCATGGTTTAACACTTCAAAAGTGCACCAACAAAACCCTAACTACCGGCCCTTTTAGAAAGACCTGCGAAGAAGATGTAGTCTCACCCAAGGTAGAGGCAGGGGGGGTTGCAGGACTCGGGTGTCTACAACAAAGCTAGGAAATAGATCTGTGATTTCAACACTTTGAAAAAAATATGCATTAGTTTCTTGAATCTCATTCACATCGCAGATTAAACCCTTATTACAGATCAGCACAGTAACCATAAAGATCAAGTACTTCCATTCACCTAGCACATAGCATTAGCTTGGATCTAGCATTCATTTATCTTTAAAACCCTTAAGCACTAAGCTACAACATCAAATGCATTCATTATAACAATAGCACTAAGAAAATAAACACATAAATAACACCGCACAAAGCACATCAAGACACAAATATACATGGTTCACCCCAATGTGGGGCTACGTCCACCAACTTCTTCTTCTTCTTTATTAGTCTTATTCAATCTATTACATTCATATTCTCTTGTGCACAAAGCCACAGAACCAACTCCATCAAGAACAGGAGACCTGCGCATAGCGCGCTAGATCATCCTTCCCAAAATTAGGTCAAGGCATAGAGCCAACTCCTTAGTAGCACAAAGCCTTACTTTACACAGTTTGTCTGCACAAAGAAACTTGCAACCTCTTGCACTAAGCCAACTAGTCACTAGTACTACTTTCTACATTACATTACATTCCTTCCTATATATACTTTTACAAAAGGGCCTAAACATGGGTAAACCCATGGGTCGACATCCCATAACTCGTTACATAAACCCTAAAACCCTTTGATGGGTCCACAAGCCCCAAAAATGAGTGAGATCCTGTGATCTCAGCTCCGCCTGGGTGATCCATCTTCAACCAGCCTGTCGAAGTCCCAAAATTAGTCAAACATGACCAGTGTTTCCTCAAAACTTGGTCAAGGGCCAACAGGCCCCCAACACTCACATGTGAATCATCCCGAGTCACTCAGATCTGGGAAATGTTCCTTCAAAGGCCTCAAGCTTAGCTCGATTTACCTCGACCTGTTGCTTCACCAGAGCCTCCTACTCAGTGAACTCTTGAATCACTTTCTCTATAACAAGCCCTTCCAAGTGTTGTTCCACTGACACAACCACTTGGTCTAGCTGCGAGCCTTTTCCTTCAATCTCTTCAAAATGTGTGCAGGCTTCGTCCTGCACTGGCTGTAACCTTTGTGTAACTTCCATGACTCTACTCTGTATGGTAGTAATCTATTGTTGGATTTCTCATTGTTCCTATGATCTTTTCATCCTCTCGACTGCAGTAAGTAGCCTCATCTGTGTTTGCACGGTGGATGCATGCTTCTCTGCCTCCTGGACCTGTGCTTCCAGTTTTCTCAGCTCTGGATCTTCTACAAGGCACTCATAGGTCTTCGCACTTTGATCACTCAGTTTATTACACTCTAAGGCAAGTTCCCTGATTCTTTCTACTGCGTTCCTGGAAACTTCCTCCCTTTGGTCATGCACTTCTTGCAGAGTGCTTGGCACTCCTTGGAGCTCTAACTCCATTATCCGGGCTTGAATTTGTTGAATGGATTCAGCGAGCTTCCCTAATTGCATATCGGTTGACTCTGGTTCCTCCTGTGCCAAGCCTAGTACAAAGTGAAGTGTTTTAGTCACCACTTCTATGACTGCAGTTTTCTTTGCGAGCAGCTGGTATTTTTCTTCCTATATCTTCACATTATTTTTCTCAAACTTCGCCTAAATTTCCTCTTTCTCCTTCTGCGCAACTTGAAGTTTCTCTAAGACCTCCTCCTTTTCTTGATTCAAGGCCTCTATAGCCTATTCATTTTATTTTTGGGCTCACTGAAGTCAAGCCTCTGTTACATCTATTAATGTTCATAATTGGGTGAGCTCGTCCAATTTCTGATGACGAAGGCGCAGTAGGTACTACGCGGCTCGAATGGATGGCTTGTTGTATCTCCTTTAGCTCCTTTTATATTCTTTCATACAACATATCTTGCTTCACTCCATGTCACTACAAGATATCCTCTGAAGCATCCTCCATGGTTGCAATGATGGGATCAGCATCGTCCACTGTGAGCACATTCTTCGACTGAGGCTTATTGGTGCGGGTCTTCTTTCTTGTTGAGGGTTTATGCAGAGAAACTTTCCACTTCTTCAATGTTTCGGCCTCGGTAGGGTGATCCTTCGGCAGTGTAACTCTGCCTTTGTCTTTCTTTTCTCCTTATTCCCCTCCTTATTCTTGGTTCACTTCATCTCCTCTTCCTCCTACGGGTGATTCGGGCCTACTTTCCTCTAAGGCGTTGTCCTCCTCATCGGTTTCTATGTTCTACACTTCCTCCTTTTTCTTCTTTTTCTACGTGCTAGTTTGTTCATCATGCTCGACCCGGGTGACCAAGGGACTTCCGATGATGTCAAGGTCGGAGAGTTCTGCATCTTCCACCAGTACAAGGAACTTTGTGGTCATTCTTTGGTGATCTCTTCCATGTCTTTGTCGTCCAGCTTATAGTAGGATTATAGCTCCTCCTTACTCTCATCCCTGCGTGGAGTGATGTAGATAAAGTGTCAATCTACACGGAACTTTGTCAACAGTCTGTACTAGTGCAATGTGTTTGGTGTCATTCATGGAAATGCCTCAATAGCATGCTTCAGCTGTTGGTATTAAGCATGGAAGCAGCGTTCAACTAACACTTCTTTGACATATCATTTGTATACCGCAAGGTGGCGAACCTCGCAGCCAGCGGCTCCGATGGATCAAATTCTAGGAATGTTTCTCCTTCCGGCATCTCCCAAGTGACAAATGTGATCAATATAAGTAACCAACTGAAATGAAATCCATACCCCTAATCCTACGCTTCGTGGCGGTCCTTCTCCATCTCGTTGATGAGGTAGCTTGCCCATCTCATTTGCATTCCCTCCACTCACTTTCCTGTGAGGTCTGCTATGAATCATGTGACTTGCATGGGATGGTTATTTCTGACGATATTTCCAATTATAAGCTGACAATCTAAGCACACTACGTCATCCTGGATGGAGGCTACCTTGTAGCCTCACTTCCCCTTTTCGACATCACCATAATCTTCCTTTGTGCATTGTGCCAGGGAGCGATCTAAAGTCTTCCCTGGATAGAACTGGTGAGAGTTTGTTCCTTGCATGCTTAGTCCTGTGATCAGGTGGATCAGTGTTAGATCCACAGTGACATTCCTGTCGAGCCATAAATATCCTTCATGATAGCACGACAGGAGGCGTTTAACACAGGCATTAACCTCCTAATGTTGGCCAAAGTGATGGATCTTCATTACATTCAGGATCCTAGACTGCGCAAGCTCCTTTATCCACAGTTGGGAGACTATGCATGGATTATTCCCAATCATCTTCATTAGATACCTATGCGGCGCAAGAATTGTGTAGTTCTTCATGTCGTCGAGGTTGAAATCGTTGTTCTTCAGATCTGCCAACTACGCGTATCCCCTTCGAGATGTACGCGGTGATCAATGTGTACTCAAAGTCACGTGGGATACTGTCATGGGTAACCGCACCAGCCAAAGTCGGTATGTACTTTGGCAAGACCGACGGGATCTACTTCGCGTTAGCCATATCGTCGTGGTTCTTGCTTCACTTCTCGGTTGTGGTCCAACTAGAACGACGTCCAGTCGAGGGGTATGCTTGCAGTCCTCCAATCGAGGACGCTTGTATTCCTACTAACATAACTCTTTCATCCATGAGCTCCATGAGAATCTCCTCCATATACTTTTCTAACGTGCTATGTTTTCCCGACATTCACACTTGTAACCAAATAGATCAGGTAGGCGAACAAACAGATGATGTAATCAAATGGATGGTGGGGTCTATAAAGCACAGCGCGATACAATGGATTCTCTGTTAGTTTGAATATTCACGGGTAGCAAAAAGTGGTCCCGTCACAGCGTCCAATGGGTTAAATACGCAAGCGTTGTAACATATTCCTCCAACGGGAAGGAATGTGTCCATCAATAAGAATTTGTCTATTATGGCACAGTCCCAATGGTTCAACAACGGTCTTTCCATCAATAAGTGTGTTTCTAGCCATTCCAGAGCATTATTCTAATGGTCAGGGCACCTCCAATGGTCATATAGCTTTGCTTTGGCGAAGTCTCATTCTACGTCGTTCTGTTATTCCAACGAGGTTCAAGTTCTGTAGATTTGCCTCCTGCGAAGTCTTTTCCAGAGCCTCCTGTAATTTTCCTAGCTTGGCTTTCTTCTTACTGAGTTTCCTTGCCTTCATTCCTGTGATCTAAGTCTTTGGATTCCTCTTTCCATTCTTATTCTTATATTTTCATAGCATAGTGACTTCGCGTTGTTGATGTTCTTTCAAAGGGTTCAAAGGTAATACTTATTTTCTCACTATATCCTGGTTGAACATACTTTCTTCTTGCATAGACAAGTTTTTTAAGCCTTCCTGGGTTCTTTCAACTTAGACAGATAATTCTTTGGCCCTTTGTTGCTTCGACTTATCCTCTTGTTCTTCTATTAGTCGCTCTATTTTTCTGGCTATGAAGTCCCTTAGTTCTTGATTTTTCTTTTCTGTAGATTCCTCCTCTTCTTTCCTTTTGATCTGATCTTTATCAATCCAAGTCTTTCCTAAAAAACGTGGAAAAGGGGCGTTGTTCTCAACAAATTTAATGACTTCAAATTCTTCTGAAGCATGCTATTGAGGCATTTCCATGAATGACACCAAACACATTGCACTAGTACAGACTGTTGACAAAGTTTCGTGTAGATTGACACTTTATCTACATCACTCCACGCAGGGATGAGAGTAAGGAGGAGATATAATCCTACTATAAGCTGGACGACAAAGACATGGAAGAGATCACCAAAGAATGACCAACAAAGTTCCTTGTACTGGTGGAAGATGCAGAACTCTCCGACCTTGACATCATCGGAAGTCCCTTGGTCACCCAGTTCGAGCATGATGAATAGACTAGCACGAAGAAAAATAAGAAAAAGGAGGAAGTGTAGAACATAGAAACCGATGAGGAGGACAACGCCTTAGAGGAAAGTAGGCCCGAATCACCCGTAGGAGGAGGAGGAGATGAAGTGAACCAAGAATAAGGAGGGGAAGAAGGAGAAAAGAAAGACAAAGGTAGAGTTACACTGCCGAAGGATCACCCTACCGAGGCTTATTGGTGCGGGTCTTCTTTCTTGTTGAGGGTTTATGCAGAGAAACTTCCCACTTCTTCAATGTTTCGGCCTCGGTAGGGTGATCCTTCGGCAGTGTAACTCTGCCTTTGTCTTGCTTTTCTCCTTCTTCCCCTCCTTATTCTTGGTTCACTTCATCTCCTCCTCCTCCTACGGGTGATTCGGGCCTACTTTCCTCTAAGGCATTGTCCTCCTCATTGGTTTCTATGTTCTACACTTCCTCCTTTTTCTTCTTTTTCTTTGTGCTAGTCTGTTCATCATGCTCGACCCGGGTGACCAAGGGACTTCCGATGATGTCAAGGTCGGAGAGTTCTACATCTTCCACCAGTACAAGGAACTTTGTTGGTCATTCTTTGGTGATCTCTTCCATGTCTTTGTCATCCAACTTATAGTAGGATTATAGCTCCTCCTTACTCTCATCCCTGCGTGGAGTGATGTAGATAAAGTGTCAATCTACATGAAACTTTGTCAACGGTCTATACTAGTGCAATGTGTTTGGTGTCATTCGTGGAAATGTCTCAATAGCACGCTTAAGAAGAATTTGAAGTCATTAAATCTGTTGAGAACAACGCCCCTTTTCCACTTTTGTTAGGAAAGAATTGGATTGAGAAAGATCAGATCAAAAGGAAAGAAGAGGAGGAATCTACATAAAAGAAAAAGCAAGAACTAAGGGACTTCATAGCTAGAAAAATAGAGCGACTAATAGAAGAACAAGAGGATAAGTCGAAGCAACAAAGGGCCAAAGAATTATCTGTCGAAGTTGAAAGAACCCAGGAAGGCTTAGAAAACCTGTCTATGCAAGAAGAAAGTATGTCCAACCAAGATATAGTGAGAAAATAAGTATTACCTTTGAACCCTTTGAACCCTATGGAAGAGTTACTGATGATAACCCTATGTGGAAGAGTTACTGATGTACCTAGCATTCATTTATCTTTAACACCCTTAAGCACTAAGCTACAACATCAAATGAATTCATTATAACAACAGCACTAAGAAACTAAACACATAAATAACATCGCAAAAAGCACATCAAGACACAAGATATACATGGTTCACCCCAGTGTGGGGCTACATCCACCAACTTCTTCTTCTTATTATTTATTAGTCTTCTTCAATCTCTTACATTCATCTGCTCCTATGCACAAAGCCATAGAGCCAACTTCGTCGAGGATAGGAGACCTGCGTGCAGCATTCCAGATCCTCCTTCCCAAACTTAGGTCAAGGCACAGAGCTAACTCCTCAGTAGCATAGAGCCTTACTTTACATAGTCTGTCTGAACAAATAAACTTAAAACCTCTTGCACTAAGTCAACTAGTCACTACTACTACTTTTTACATTACATTCCTTCCTATATATACTTTTACAAAAGGGCCTAAACATGGGTAAACACATGGGCCGACATCCCATAACCCATTACATAAACCCTAAAACCATTTGTTGGGTCCACAAGCCTGCAAAATGAGTGAGATCCCGTGATCTCAGCTCCGCCTGGGCGCTCCATCTTCGACCAGCCTGTCGAAGTCCCAAAAGTGGTCAAACACGATCAGTGTTTCCTCAAAACTTGGTCAAGGGCCAATAGGGTGCTTCCACTGTCAAAAAGGATGATGACTTTTTTATTCTTAATATATCCAATAAGATTGAGGGTTTGAGGAGTAGAGAAGCCCATGAGGGCATGTTATGAAATCAGTGGTTCAACTTATGTTGGGTTAGAAGGTGTAGTAGTATTATTGGGAAGGGATATCTCTTTAATAGAGGGAACTTAAGCTTCCTCTTCAGCAACATCCTCTGAAATGGCCATAAAAATATTTGTTTCCTTACACTTGTGCCCACGAAAAACAAATTCATCAAAATTATAAAAAATACCTTTGAGTTGGCATTCAGCCATTATTTCTCGTGTTAAATTTTGGACCTTGAAAGGAGCAACCTAAGGGGCAGGTGGGTTGGGTTTAGGGTGGGGAACAAAAGTGGATTTTCTACTCTGGGACAAAATGACATGTTGTGCCTCCTCGACACACTTAGTGGCTTCAAACCAAGTCGGGGGGTGAGCCATGATAACTTGGGAAAAAATTTCATCCTTGAGGGCACTGATAAAGCCTTCCCTGAAGAAAGAATATGTCATTCCCTCCATTTGGAAATCAAAGTGCTCAAAGGCAACAATAAAATCTTCTACTGTGCCAAATTGTTTCATCTTGGTCAGACATCCTAAATTGTGTGTGTTTGTGTCAAAGCATTCATACATCTCAGCAACAAACTATGACCAAGAAACATACCCTTGGTGTGATTTGCGACACCATTGCCACCATTTCCATATTTCTAGATCCAAATAGAGAATTCCATAATGAATCTTGGTTAACTCATCAGTGATACCATGTACGGAGAAAAAATGTTCCACTTGAGTAACCCAGGATTTTGGATCTGATCCATCAAATTTGTTGACCTTGACTCTCGAAATATGGGGGTCATGAGGTAGGTATTTAGAATGAGAGGGGAGAGGTTTATTGGAGTCAACACCTTTAGTATAGAGAGGTGGGTCATAGGAGGATGTAGCTTAGAATTTAGTCATGATTTGGTGGAGCGTGGAATGGACTGCATTAATTTGGCCACCTAGCCAGTCTTTGACTTCACCAATGGTATTATGGGGTGGGTATTGGATTATATTTATTTTTGCATGAATGGTAAGAATTCCCTTGTTTACTCTGTCCTAAAGAGCAGCTAGATCAGTACTCAGTTTCTTATTGGTTTCTTCTTGGCGGGTGGGAGTCATGATGGAAAGAGGGGTGGGTCCATGAAGTCAAAGAAAGATTTGAAAATTATAGGTATGAAAACAATCAAGTTTAAAAGGGGAATCCAATGAGATAGGTCCCTAATAAGGGGGTCGAAAGGGGAGTGGTACCACAGGAAAAAAATGCTAAAAAATGATAGGTATCACTGCAATTGGGACAAAAAGAGGAATGAAATGGGATAGGTCTCAAATAAAAGTGTGGGCAGGCCCCCGACTCTTTTTTTGTTTTACTCATATGGATTTATACTCCGATCTAAAGAATATTGCAGTGTTGAAAGGCCCAAATTTTTAATAGGAAAAAATGTG
>ML788126.1:712053-729104 GCA_009831015.1 Picea engelmannii | reverse complement strand
CATTATTTCCCTCATCGACTTGGAAACCATATGTTCCCATATGCTCAACTTTTATTGCCTCATATTTCACAAACTTGTCCCACCAAGAATTCCATTTCCCTTCAATTTTAAATCAACAAACTCAACACTCAATGGGGCCTCCAATCTAGTTCTCTACACATTTAATATTCACAACATTAATTCTTTTAGGCCCTCTTCCATTGTGAACACTCTAGTACTTGTACTAGGATCCCCTTCGTATTCTTTAATTTTAGAAGCACTTATGTGTTCCTCATCATTTTCATCTTATTCATTTCTCACCTCAACTATTGTGAGGTATTCATATAAAAAAAATTAATTCAACGTGGAAATATTCCTTCTTCACATGGAAAGATTTCTCAATCTACTCCAATTTCTCAATTCTCACCAACATTTATGATTTTCCCTAATGTTTTCATGACCTTGTCTTCCTTAAGGGTTATTTCTTTTCCTTTCACATTATTCACACTCTTATTGATTCTTAGGGTTTTATAATGAGACACTTTATTTTCTTGTCTCCTTATACTTCTTCCTTAGACTGCTTCCAACATCACCATTCTTTTCTTCATTTCCTCTAAGGCCTCATCCTCACAAGAATTTCCTCTATTCATGCTTCCAATTTTCATACTTATTCTACATGCCATCGTTGCACTTCATAAATGTGCAATTTTCTTCTTTCTCTAATATTGTATCTCTACCCATTGGAACTATTGTTCAACTCTTCACTAGAAAATATTGTAATACACACTTCAATATTTTAAACAACAACTAGGTTCTCCTCTAATCTAGGCTCTCAAGCCATCTATCAACTATAAGTAAAATTTCAAATTCTTCCCACAAATTCTCAAACCCTCGATGTCAATTTCCTTTACATCCTTTCAATTATATAGCCTCACCTAGGTTGGTTTCTTGTCTTTTGCAAATTTTGATTACAACCTTCTCTCAATTATAATCTTGTTTTGGAACTGTGTCTTATGGTTCTACCCAACACCACTTATGTTGATGGAATTACCTTAGTAATTGATACCCAACAATTTGTTTCTCTACTCAACATATTGTTCCTCTATATTCCTTCTCGTATGCATTTCTCGAGCCCGTCTTCTTATTATCTATCTCCTTTAATCTATTCTTCCTTCTCCATTCTCCTATATCTTCTTCTTCTTCACTCCAATTCTCCTTCATCCTCTCTTTCCCTCTATGTCTTCATGATCTTTCTCCTTTTAATTCCAATATCCCTATCCCTCTTCTATTATTAGGACCCATTATTAATTCCTCCCTTCAAATTTTTGTTATCATTCTCATTCTACTTCCTAAAGATCAACAATCTTCTATTCTTTAATGTTCAACTACTTGCTCATAAATGGATTGGCACTCCACCTCTTAAGCCATGCTAAGTGTCCCCTCACAAACCTACCAAAGTTAATGAAAATTTAAGGCCATTAATAATATGCCCAACCACCCATCAAACCTCCATTCTCCTCTATATTCTTATTCTTCTCTCCAACTCTCCTTCATCCTCTCTTCCCCTCTACGTGTTCATGAACTTCCTCCTTTTAATTCATGATATCTCTCTCCCTCTTTTGTTCTCAAGACCCCCTCCCTTCAATTTTTTATTTTCACTCTCCCCGGTAAAGCTCCATGACCCCCCCTTCTTTAGTGTTCAATAGCCTCTTAATAAATGGAATGAGGATCCATCTCTTCAACTCTACTTATGGACGTTCTTATTATAGTCATGCTTCTCATTTCTTCTACCATTGCCTTAGCTTCATCAATGAATCCTTCTTTCTCGAGCACAATGCTACCAATTTTATCACACGAAATCTTATACATTCTACCATCATCACTTGGTATATCTTCCAGTGAGTTTCAACCTCCACCAACATCTTATTGCACCAACTTTCCTACAAATTCTTTCTCCTCTAGTTCACTTTGCTTGCACTATTGTCTCTCACGTGCATATTTTCTTATGTTGCCTTCTCCTAAATTTACACCATCATATTTATTTAAATATGCATCCTTCATCAATCAATGGCTAGAAATTAAATATTTTAAACCTTTAGGTTCCATCAATAATCTTACAATATTTGCTAATATTTCATTTGCGACTTTTAACCTCAAAATTTCTTCATTCAGTATGACAATTATAACAATAATATTCTCCTTTGAAGTCTTCTTCCTCCTCATTCGGTTCATTTTCTTCATAGACAAGTTCATCATCATACTTTGGATTTAAAATATATTATTTTGGCAGGGAGGTTCTTCTTCTAATCTCATTCTAGTCTCCTTCTTTCTTGTCGAAATTTGAGAAAATATGGTTGAAAATTCCATTTCTCACCTCTTCTCCACTTGTAAATCTAGAATTATTGTCCTCCTCTTGCTTACTTCCTACACATATAAACATATTAACATTAGTAAATAAACCATTGGAGCGTTGACGTCCATCTTTCACTTCTCTTGACATATTCCTTTCCAAGTTTACATCACAACCATAGGCTAGTTGTTTTCTCCTCCAATCATTTTTTTAGTTAACTGAGTATATTTTCTAATTTGGAGCATTTATTAATCTAATATTTCTTCATCATATGTTACCTTGAATAAAAATACTTCCAACTACTCATATAGTCCCTTCGAATACTATATTCTTCTATGTTGCAACTTGTAGGTTTGCCTCTTCCTCCTTTTATATTTTTTAACCAACAATGTCCTTATCTTCTTCAACTCCATTTATTTATTTTTCTATTATAGGATTAGAAATGTTTTGATATGTTTCCTCTTCTATTTCAATAACCTCCTTATACATTTCTTCATTCTCTTCATCTTCCAAAGACTCAATATATTGACTATTAGTTTCTACGTCTCTATTCCCCTATAGGGAATATATAGACTTGCTTCTCTCATTGTCAATTTCTACATAAGACTCATCAACATCATCACAATTTAAAAAGGGATGTGTTTTTCCCTATATTAATATTTCATTTACAACTTCATTATGTTCTTTCCTTTTCTCTAATGTTTCTATCATGGAAACAAATGCAAGACAAAATTCCTAGAACACCTCTCCCTCTTCAAGAATCAATTTGTTAATTTCATCATCATCATCATTCTTCTTTAGTTTGTTCATAATTCATTCCTTTCTCTATGGGTTATCTAGACATTTTTTTAATTTTGTTTGTTCCTCATAACATATTCATGTTGCTTCCATGTCATCTTTGATTTCCCATTTCCTTTTCAGGAATTCCTCTTCTCTTCACTATATAACTCAATAATTCAAGAATTATCATCCACTCTAACCTCATTATCAATTGAATTATATTCCTCGTCAACTTGGAAACCATATTTTCCCATATCCTCATGTTTTCTTGTCTCTTGTTTCACAAACCTCTCCCACCAAGAGTTGCATTTCCCTTAAATTTTAAATCAGAAAACTTAACCCATAAGGGGTCTTTAATCTCATTATCCACAAATTAATTATCCATATTCTATATCCACAACATCATTTCTTTATGGCCCTCTTCCCCTATGAACACTAGGGTACTTGTACCAAGCACCCATTAAATTATTTAATTTCAAAATCACTTGTGTCTTCCTCATCACCATCATCTTATTCATTTATCACATCAATTGTTAGGAGGACCTCAACTAAATTTTTATTAATTAAACATGCAAATATTCATTCTTCACATGGAAGGGTTTCTCATTTTTCTCCAATTTCTCCATTTTCACCAACATTTTCCCCAATGCTACCATGACCTCATCTTCCTCCACAATTATTTCTATTTTTTTCATATTCTTCACATTCTTACTCGTCCTTAGAGTTTATCTTGAGCCAATTTCTTTGGTAGTTTATGTATACTTCTTATTTGGACTATTTCTTATTTGGACTACTTCCAAGGCTTCCAACCCTCACTATTATTTTCTTCATTTCCTCTAAGGTTTCATCCTACCAAGATATTCTTCTATTAATGCTTTCAATTTTTACACTTGTTTTGCATGCCATCTCTGCATTTCATAAATGTGAAATCTCTTTTCTTATATGATATGGTAGTTCTACCTGTTAGACCTTTCCTTCCTCTCTCCACTAGTAGATACTCATATTTACACTTTAATATTCTAAACCCCAACTAGGTTCTCCTCTATCTATCCCCTCGGGCCCTCTTTCAACTATAATTAGAATTTCAAATTTTGCTCGCAAATATTCAAACCCTCAATGTCAATTTCCTTTACTTTCTTTCAATTCTACATCCTTATCTAGCCTGATCTCTATTCTTATGCAAATTTAAAATTTTCCCCTCTCTCAATTGTAATATTTTTCTAAAATCATGTCCTATAGCTCTACTCAACACCACTTGTATTTCTAGAATTACCTTAGTAATTGATACCTCATAATTTTTTTCTCTACTAAACTCTTATTTTATTGTTAGAACTACCTCAGTAATTCTCCCCAACAATTTGTTGTCCTATTGTTAGAGTTACATGCACTGCAACTTCTACCCAACAATGGTTTTCTTTGTAATTCTCCCTCTTTACAATGATTCCCAACAATTCGCTTGATGGAACTACAAGGTATTTTGAGAACAATTCTATCCAATGCACTCTCCCTCAAGTTGGAATTATCCTCTTCACTATCCATGAAATTATTCCTACCCTAATACCAAACTAATGGGGTTGTGGGATAGATATTAAACCCACAACAATAACCACAAGGACTACTAGAACAAACTCAAAATACAAAACAATAAGGAAACACACTAAAAATTTACAAGAAACAAGTGCATAGTGGGAAAAGTTTTAAACTTACACTATATTTTTATTAACATGCAAAAAAAAATATGAAGTTATAAATATAAAACCTCAATGGGATTTTGTTGTTCTAAGAAAAATAACCCAAATTAAAATGTTTGCTAGTCTCAATCTCAATTAGGATTACATTCTCAGAAAATTCACTAAAAACACAAATTTATATTGACCTAGTTCTCATCCACTTTGTTGTACCAAGTTCACCTCTTCCTCCTCTGTTGAATTACTTATCCTCTTCTTTGCAATAGTTTGTATCTTCTCCCTCATCGTCTCTCTATTCTTCTCTTCCTATCTTCCCTTCCTTTTCCTCTGCTCCTCTATCTTTCATCTCTTGTGTGTTTCTTGAGCCTCTCTTCATCTTATCTATCTCTTTATTCTCTATTCTTCCTTCTCCGTTCTCCTTTATATTCTTCTTATTCTTTCTAATTATCATTCATCCTCTCTTCTCCTCTATGTATTCATGAGATTCCTCCTTTTAATTCTTGAGATTTATGTTCCTTTTTTGTTATTGGGACCCCTCCTAAAGCTCCATTACCTCCCCTTCTTTAATTTTCAATAGCCTCTTTATAAATGGAATGAGGCTCCACCTCTTCAAATGTATTCATGGAAATTTGTATTATCCTCATGCTTCTCATTTATTCTATCATTGCCTTAGCTTTGTCAATCTCTCCCACTTTCTCAAGTGAAATCCTTTCCTCAAGCTTGCCTTTTCTATGGGTATCAATACATATGCAACCAATTTTATCACAGGTGGTCTTAGGCATGCTACCATCATCACTCAGTGTAGCTTCCAATGAGCTGCAAGATCCATTAACATCTTCTTGCATTGATTTCCTGGAAATTATTTCTCCTCTATTTCACTTTTCTTGCACTCTTGTTTCTCAGATGCAGCTTTTCTTATGTTTCCTTCTCCTAGCTCTATATTTGCATATTTATTTAAATATACATCCTGCATCAGAAAATGGTTAGTAATTAAATTATTTAATCATTTAGGTTCCAT
This sequence comes from Picea engelmannii, assembly GCA_009831015.1. Lineage (NCBI taxonomy): Eukaryota > Viridiplantae > Streptophyta > Pinopsida > Pinales > Pinaceae > Picea > Picea engelmannii. The sequence continues at coordinate 723,289 of ML788126.1, read as the reverse complement.
CAACAATCTTTCCATCTATGCCTCTATTTCATTTGTGGCTTTTAGCCTCAACATTTCTTCCTTCATTATGACTATTATAACAATAAATGATTCTCCTCTAGAGTATGATTCCTCCTCATTCAGTTCCTTGCCTTCTTAGGAAAGTTCATCATCATACTTTGGCTTTAAAATCCATTCTTCTAGGAGGGAAAGTTATTCTTCTAATTCCATTCTAGACTCCTTCTTTCTCATAGGCAATTAAGAAATATTTTTTCTTCATAACTAAATGGTTGAATATGCATCTCTCACCCTCTTCTCCACTTGTAACTCTAGAATCATTGTATACATGTTGCTTACTTCCTACACATATAAACATATTAACATTAGTAAATAAATCATTGGAGCATTGAGGTCCATCTTCCACTTCTCTTGGTATATTGTTTTCAAAGTTTACATCTTCCTTACACACAACCATAGGATGTTTTTTTTCTCCTCCCATAATTTCTCCAATTAACTTCATGTCTTTGCTAATTTGGAGCATTTATTCCTCCAATAATTCTTCATCATATGTTATTTCTAATACAACTAATTCCAACTACTCATGTACTCCCTTATACTACTATATTATTCTGATTTTGAAACTTGTAGAGTTATATCTTCTTCATTTTCTATTTTATAACCAACAATGTCCTTATCTTCTTCAACTCCCTTAATTTATTCTTCTATTATTGCATTAGAAAAGTTGTAATGAATTTCCTCTTCTATTTCAATAGCCTCCTTATCCATTTCTTCATTCTCTTCATCTTCCAACGACTCAATAGACTAACCATTTAGTTTTCAAAAATTTATTCCCCTATAGGAAACCTATAGAATTATTCTTCTCATTGTTAATTTCTACATGTGACTCATCAATATCATCACAAACAATAAAAAACAAAGGGGTGTGTTGTTCCCCATATTAACCTTTCATTCATTAGGGGAATTTTGAGGTAAAAAATGGGCCTTAAAACAAAAAAAATGTATTGTCAAAATAAACTTTAAAAGAACCAATATGATTCAAAATGATGATCCCAACCATAAGGGTAAATATTTTTTGAGGGAAAGGAAGAAAACTGTTTTTTTTAATCATATTTTCAACTTATCTCCTTACAGGTTTATTCAAATTTCAAGTGTAGGAACTCAATGAATGTGGAATTAAATTGTGCATCCAATGAGTACCAACTTTGTATACTTTTGATAGACCCATGGTGAGATAAACTAGAAATACATGAAAAAAATGTGTTTTGAGAAAATAAACATGTTTTTTTTTTTCATGTATTTCCATTTTATCTAACCGTGGGTCTATCTAAAGTATGCAGAGTGGATAATCATTGGATGTGGAATTTAATTCCACATTCAATGAGTGCCTACACTTGAAATTTGAGTAAACATATAAGTAGATAATTCAAAAATACTATTAAAAAAGTAGTTTTCTTTGTTTCCCTTTGAAAATTCATAAATCTTATTTTATTATTTTTACTCTTATTTTATTATTTTCCTTAGGAGGCCCATTTTAGACCTCAAATTTCCCCTGATGTATAGCTTCATTAGGACCTTTACTTTTCTCTAATGTTCCCATCATGGAAACATCTACAAGACAAATGTCCTCCAATGCCTCTACCTCTTCACACATCAATTCATCAATATCATCATGATCTTTCTCCTCCATGAGGAATTCCCTTTCTTCAATGGTTTATTCATAATCTCTTCCTTTCTCTAAGGGTTGTCCAAATATATTTTTTTTCCTTGGAATACATTCTTGTTGCTTCCATGGCATCTTTTATTTCTCATTTCCTTTCTAGGAAATCCTATTCTATTTCATTCTACAACCTCAAGAATTCAATCCTTCTCATCATATTTGAACTCATTCTTAGGTGCACTATTACCCTCATCAACTTGGAAACCATATGTTCCCATCTTCTCACCTTCTCTTGTCTCCTCTTTCAAAAACCTCTCCCACCAAGAGTTGCATTTCCTTTTAGTTTTAAATCGATAAACTTAACCCTCAAGGGTCTTTAATCGCATTCTCCACAAAGTAATCCTTCATCTTCGGTATCCACAACATCAATTATTCTAGGCCCTCTTCCCTTATGAAAACTAGGGTACTTGTATTGGGATCCCCTTCAGATTATTTAATTTCATAATCACTTATATCTTCTTCATCACCATCATGTTCTTCATTTCTCACTTCAACTACTATGATGTCTCCATCTAGCTTTTTTTTAATTCAACATAGAAATTTTCCTTCTTCACATAGAAGGGTTTCTCACTCTACACCAATTTCTCCATTCTCATCAACATTTTCCCCAATGATTCCATGACCTCATCTTCCTCAAGGGTTGTTTGTTTTCCTTTCACATTCTTATGCATGGTGAATGTTTTATATGCAACCACTTTCTTTGGTTGTTTCTTTAGACTTCTTCCTTGGACTACTTCCAAGGATTCATACCTTGCCATTATTTTCTTCATTTCCTCCAAGGACTCATATTTCCTTGACCTTCTTCTATTGATGCTTCCAATTTTCACCCTTCTTCTACATGTCATCTCTACACTTAGTAAATTTACAATCTCCTCCCTTATTTAATTTTGTATCTCTACCCACCAAAGCTATCCTTCTTCTCTCCACCATAATATACTTAGATCTAATCTTCAATCTTCTGAGCCCCAACTAGGTTCTCGTTTGTCTAGGATCCCAGGCCCTCTATAAACTATAAGTATAATTTCAACTCCTACCCACAAAATCTCAAACCCTCAACGTCAATTTCCTTTATTTTCTTTCAATTCTACAACCTTATATATAAGTTTATTTATCTTCTTCTACAAATTTCAAATATTCTCTTCTCTCAATTATAATCTTGTGATAGAACAATGTCCTGCAACTCTACCCAACACCACTTATATTTCTATAATTACCCCAGTAATTGATACCAAACAATCTACTACCCTATTCAACACTTATTCTATTGTTGGAACTACCTTATTAATTATCCCCAACATTTTGTTGTCCCATTGTTAGAGTTGCTTGCACTGCAATTTTCACCCAACAATTGTTTTCTTCAAAATTATCCCTCTTTACATTGATTCATAATAATTTACTTGATGGAATTTCAATGTCTTACTAGAAAAAATCTACCTAGCACACTCTCCATCAAGATAGAATTGTTCTCTTCACCATTCATGCAAGTCTTCATGCCTTAATACCAAAATTATGTATCCCTAGGGTAGATATTAAACCTATAATAAAGGCCACAACAACTACCAAAGCAAACTCAGAGTACATGTAACAATAAGAAAGCACACTGAAAATTTAAAAGAAATAAGTGCACATAGGGAAAATGTTTTATATTTACACTATATTTTTATTAACTTGCAAAAAACTATGAAATTACAAATACAACACTTCAATGGGATTCAATTGTTCTTAGAAAAATAACCAGATTTAAAATGATCGTTAATCTTAGCCTCAACTAGGATTACATTCTCATACAAGTCACTAAAAAAACAAATTTATCTTAACTTAGTTATGCTCTGCTTTGTTACATCATTTTGCCTCTTCATTCTCTATATATTATTCTTTATCTTTTGTCTATTCTTCTCTTCTTATTTTCCCTTTCTTTTCCTTTGTTCATGTATCTTCCTTTTATTTTGTGTTGCTCAAGCCTTTCTTTTTCTTTTCTATCCCCTTCTTATCTATTCTTCTTTCTCCATTCTCCTATGTTTTCTCCTTCTTCTCTCCAATTCTCTTTTCTCCTCTCTTCCCCTCTACGTCTTCATGAACTTCCTCCATTTAATTCACAATGTCTCTCTTCCTCTTATGTTATTTAGACCCATTATTGATTCCTCCTTTCAACTTTTTATTGTCATCCTTCCTTCTAAAGCTCCATGATATCCCCTTCTTTAATGTTTAATGGTCCCTTTAGAACCTATCAAAGTTAATGAAAATTTAAGGCCATTAAGAATATGCACAGCCACCCATAAAAAAATATGTAAGATTCACGTGGACCCTGAACTTAGCCCCTAAAATACTTGAAAATGACTAAGGAGATATGCATGAGTTGTTAGATCTTAGTGAATGATATTGATGGACAAGGAGCTTCGGAGGGTGGGTAAGATGACATCACCTTTTAGTCTCACCACTCCAAAATGGTGTGAGGCATCAAATCGAAGGACTTGATCCAATAGCTAAGGGTGACTTCGGAGGAGGAGATGGGCTAACATCACCCATAAGCCCCCTTCTTTGATGTGTTTTAGTTGGGTGCTCCTATATCACCCACTCATGTACAAAGATATATCAGCGTATTGTTGGTGTGGCTATTTCTTATTCACATAGAATTTCATTGGGTACATATATCTATAAAATAAACAATATATCTATAAAATAAAAAAATCTATACTAAATTACCATTTTTAATATTCATTGAAATAAACTTAAAAATAAATCATATTAAACATGTAAAACTTATCAATGCACCCARTAAAGGCATCATTAACAATGCACTACAATTTGCATCATTAACAATGCACTACAATTTTATTAGAGCACCAACACATTCAATGTGCTACATTTATAATAAGGTGTTGTTAAATGTGTGCTTACTTAAAAATTCACAAATTGGTTAGTATGATAAGTTCCATAAATATTATCGACAATTGATGTGATTTAAATATCAATGTGCCATGTTTATGTAAAAGCGTCATACTTAGCACACCATAATATTTTTCAGTGCATTGATAACTATGGTGCACTAAAAATGATAGAGAGCACCACCATCCCCAATGTTATTACTAAGGGTGAATGGTGTGCCACATATTTTAGGGGTGCCACTATCGATGCCTCTTAATATTTATTTGTACATTATGGATTATGGAAAATTCATGTACTCAATGTTAGAATTTTTCAGGGTGTGTAATCTTACATTGTGCATCTATAGACTTATTAGTGCACCAAAGAGCATGGGAAAAACATTCTTGTTAAATTTAACTTTCTGGTGCACTTGTAATGTATTAGATCACTACACCTGATGCAACCTATAAAACTACCACAAAATAATGTGAGTCAAAATCCAAGGACACACCATGCAAAATAAAAAGAAAAAATAATAAAATTAAAGCTTAATTTTAAATTTTAAACTATTGAAAATATAAATTAATTGATGTGAATCAATTTACCTAATCACTTCTTCATTGAGGCATGGTTGTCATGTAGAGACAAAATGAAAATTTAATACCATTTGCAAAATTCTAAAATAAACACAAATCCATCGTATAAGCACAGGAATCAAAAGATCGAGCAATTTAGTAGCACTAAGCAATGATGTTTGTATGGCTTGAAGCACTAAATGAAAGTTTAAATTGAAATTTTTGTTCAAACTTTAGTTAATTTTACCCTACCAAGGTGTGCCATATATCTTTATGCACTAAAGTGTGCATAAGTATAGAGCACACTGGTAATATTTTTATTATTTATTTAGAACCTAAATCAATGCATTTGTATGTGGCAGGGTTATGCACTAGTGTGATTAAATCTATTGGGTGCACCATAAAAAATAGAAAATATAGAGATAGCACATGCATGTGGTATGGTTATGTACCATTGTTGTTTAATTTATTGGGCGCACTAGCTAGGATTTCTTGAAAAATTGGTCCATATTTTTTACAAAATATGTTAAGCTACCTCAATGCTTGTGGTAGGGTTACACAATGGTGTGACTATTAAAGGAATGCATTAGTGTGACGATATGGTTGAAACACATTGCAAAAAAAAATATCCACCAAAACCTCTACTCGCCTCCACTAGAAACCTCCACTAAAAATGGATAATGATAGAAGTGACTTTGCACTACTATTTGGTATTTTCCTTGTAGTGTAATGTATATCAACTATTTATAATATAAAATTTTATATGTTATTTTAATATTACAACACATAATTTGAGCTTATTTATAATAATTGTTAATATGTCACTTGGGTTTAGCTTGGGTGGTTGGAAGGAATGATTGTTATGAAGTGGTCATGGACAATGTAACAATATTAAAGAATGAATAAAAAGGTATTCAACAAATTAACTTTTAAAATAAAATAAGGGTTAGTGTGTTCAATGTTACAATGAATAAGAAGGTATTCAACAAATTAACTTTTAAAATACAATAAGGATTAGTGTGTTCATTGTTATAAGGTTTTAGGAATGATTGAATCAAATGGCATAGGGGTTAAGAGTCAAACTATATTTAAATACTGGTCTGTTCGAGGTATAGCAAGTACAGGATAAGTGTGCTTAGGAGGTAGAGGGGGATTTACATCTTTTTGAGTAAAGTGGTACTGTCGTTGTTTCACCCACAAACCAAAATTTATTTAAAGATTGGTCTGTTTGAGGTATAGCAAGTACAAGATAATGTGCTTAGGAGGTAGAGTGGGATTTACAAAAACCAAAACTATATTTAAAGATTGGTGTGTTCCAAATATAACAAGTACACGACAAGTGTGCTAAGGAGGTAAAAGGAGATTTACATATTTTTAAAGAAAGTTGTAATGTTGTTGTTTCACCCACAAACCAACAGTATATTTAAAGATTGAAAGATTGATGTGTTCGATGTTAGGATATTTAGACACTTAGGAGTTAGTTAAGATCTAATTGTTCTAATGTGTCATTAGGTAAAAGTGTGTTTCTTAGTGTGTTTCTTTAGTATGCATTTGTAGTTAGGAAATCTGACGGTCATGATATGTTCCCGACATAGAGTGATCTGACAATTCATACTCTCATCAATATTAATGGCCATTGATCTGTGTCTGAACACCCAATTGGTCCATGATCTCTATTTAAAGAGCATGGAGGGTCATTTGTCGATGATCTATTGTGAAAAACTCTCTTGTAAAATATCTTTGTAATCTCTTTCTTTACATTAATAAACTACTCCAAGTGGTCTTGTTGGTTGGGGCCGTGGATGTTTCCCCGTAGGGGTTTTACCACATGAAAACATCGGTGTGTTTATCTTTGATCTGGTTATGTGAGTGGTTACTGAAGGTGTTTGTCCTCTGTTGAAATACCTATGTTTTCAAACATGTTATTAGAGCATGTTTGAATACCCTCTCTTGTTGTAGATCGAGATCGTGAAGCCGAGTTGTCTCATCTCCATTTTCTGTCATTTATGTACATTTTTGGGCTGAGAGGACTGTTCCATTGCATCTGGAGCACTCATTTCAGTCAGAGACACTTTTTGTTTCACTCAAAAAGGTTTTGGTTTGCCCAAGATACGGCCATTACAGTAAGATCCGGAGGTATAAAGCCTGAATACGCATTTTTTAAAATTTCTGCAAAGTTTTATTTTGGTTTTATTTGGATTTGATATTATTTTTTTCTGGGTTGCTACTCTTCTATCTGCATATGCTCTTTGCCCCACGCCCTGTGCGATCTCAGAAAATCATAAACAGATAGGAAAAGGTGCATCTTCTAGGTAAGCTAACTGAGATCTAACCCTTGTTGTCATCGAGAAGCAAATTTTTTTTGTGTGTGAAAAGAGTTTTTTTTTAGCACGCTCTCCAAGGCCATCAACAAAAACAACAACAACAACAACAACAACCCCAATCCTCCTTCTGAATATTACAATATGTTTTGCTAGACCATTTGGTTAAAAGTTGTCTTATTAAGTAAGAGGTCTTGAGTTCAAGTCTTTATTTTGTTACCTTTTTTGAAAAAGTTCATGTTAAAATTGTAAAGTGTATTACACTTCAAGTATAAAAGTGAATCACTATAAGTAGATTTAATCTTTTATTTTAGAGTCATTTATTTTGCATGCATTTTTTTTATTATAAGGTAACTTCATTGTAAAAGTGATCCACACTTCTCTTTATAAAATTGGGTCACTTCATAAAGCAGTTTACACTATCACGTGGTCATTTGGTTAATGTTTATGTCTTTTTTTAAAAGGGCATAACTCTCACATTGGAAGTTCGTTTTTAGTGTCGTTTTTTTTAAAACCGCATAAATTTTTGAGCTCTTTCCATCCAGATCATCAGTTTCAGTTTTTGAGTCCATGCTATCTACATATTTAATATGGCTTCTACAAGTAATGTTTTTCTTACTAGAAACAACTACTTCCAATGGAAATCTCATATGGAAGATTTATTAAGAAGTAAAGGCTTGTACCGGATTACCTTGGGAAAGGAAAAAGAACCCATTGATGATGATAAGAAAGTAAAATGGGATAATAGCAGTGACGAAGCACGTGGACTAATCGGAATGTCCATCCCTCCTGATTTAAGGTACCACATTCAAGAAATTGATGACCCCGAAGAAGCTTGGGAAAAGCTTGAATCTGTGTTTGGAAAACACAATATTATTCGAGCACAACAGTTAGAAAATCAAATACTGACCTTAAGTCCAAGTGATTTTTCTTGCCTTGGGGACTATCTATCTAAGTTTAAAACACTCAAAATTTTATGTGAAGAATGTGAGATAAAAATGAAGGAAGAGCATTGCATCTATCTTATTCTTTCTAAGCTAGGTAGTGCATATTCTATGTTTGTATCTACCTTTTATGACATGAGAGAAGCTCTAGGGAAATCTTATGAAAAACCCACTCTTGAGTCCTTTTGTGCTTCTTTGATTAGAGAGGAAGATAAGCTTGTACAACTTGGAGTGATCAACACTACAGGTACCTCCAACAAAGCCCTAGTTTCCCAACAGAAAGATAAACCCAAGTATCCCAAGAAGCAACATCCTCTCTACAACAAGAAGCAACATAAGGGTCCCAAACCCACTCAGACATCTTCTGCTCCTAATGGTGAAAAAGGAGAAAAATGTAAAATTAAGAATACTAACAGACATTGCAACTTTTTTGATAAAGATGGTCATGATGAGTCCAAATGTTTCAATAAGATGGAATATTTAGAAGCATCGATGAAGAAGCACAACATCGGTATTGATTCTACTTCTTCTTCTTCTTCTCATGGACATGCACTTTTTTCTTCTGGTTTCTCCTTCAATACAAATTCTATTTCTACATCTACTTCTAAAGAGTGGCTTATTGATTCTGGAGCATCTTATCATATGGCTAAGGATAGAGCCATATTTTCCACTCTAAATGAATGTAAAACCAAGAAAATATTTTTTGGTGATGATAGATCTCTTAGTGTTGAAGGATCTGGAACAGTTCACATAGAAAATGGTCATTTCAATGATGTATTATGTCCAAGTTTTTCTTGTAACCTTCTATCAGTCTATCAAATCACTCATTCAGGTGAAGGTAAAACAGTAGAGTTTTCACCTCACCAAGTCATAATCAAGTATCTAAAATATCCTAAGCATGTTCTTGCAACTGGAATTGTTGATGATATTACCAAGTTGTACAAATTTGACAACTTCGGGTCATTATCTTTTTCATCATTTTTTGTTGCTTATAGTGATGACTTGAGAAAACTTTGGCATGAGCGGTTTGGTCATCTAAACTATCACTCATTGCAGCAACTATGTAATCAACAAATGGTGACTAGTCTTCCTCTTGTTTCGTGCAGAGATGGTGTTTGTGTCGGTTGTGTTCTCGGCAAACATCATCAGGACAGTTTTGAAAAACGTGCCTCTTGGCATGCCTCGAGTCCTTTGCAGCTTGTTCACAGTGATTTGTGTGGTCCACTTTCTTCTCCTTCTTTTTGTGGTTGCAAGTATTTCTTAACTTTCATTGATGAATTTTCCATACATACTTGGGTTTACTTATTAAAACTTAAGAGTGAAGTTTTTGACAAGTTTTTGGCCTACAAGGCCCTTGTAGAAAAGCAATCTAGACATCAAATTCAAAGGTTAAGAATAGATAATGGAGGCGAATATGTGAACAATAATTTTACAAATCACTGCACTACACAGGGAATCCAAATGCAACACATTGTTCCATATACACCACAACAAAATGGTGTTGCTGAGATAAAGAAATACACATTAAAAGAAATGACTAATTGTATGATCCAATCTAAGGGATTAAGTCTAAAGTATTGGGCGGAAGCCATCAACTGTACAAATTACATAGTAAATCGCAGTGCCACAAAGGCTCTTAAAAATATAACATCGGAAGAAGCTTGGACTAAAATTAAACCAGATGTAAGTCACTTTCGTGTATTTGGCAGTATAGCATGGGCTCACATTCCTGATGAGAAAAGGAAATCATTGCAACCTAAAAGTGAGAAGTGTATATTTGTTGGTTATTTTGAAGATGTCAAAGGTTATAGACTTCTTCAATCACATTGTAATGAAATTATTATTAGAAGAGATGTTAAATTTGATGAAAAGCTCTTGGCTTGCAAGCCTAATTCAGTGTTTGTGCCTTCTTTGGCCTGCGAGCCTAATTCGGTGGTTGTGTCTTCTTCAGCCTGCAAGCCATCTTCGACAGGGAGCATAATTTTACAAGTTACTGCACTACACAGGGAATCCAAATGAAACACACTATTCCATATACACCACAACAAAATGGTGTTGCTGAGAGAAAGAACCACACATTAAAAGAAATGGATAATTGTATGATCCAATCTAAGGGATTAAGTCTAAAGTATTGGGCAGAAGCCATCAACTGTGCAAATTACATAGTAAATCGTACTCCCACAAAAGCTCTTAAAAATATAACACTGGAAGAAGCTTGGACTAAAATTAAACCAGATGTAAGTCACTTCCGTGTATTTGGCAGTATAGCATGGGCTCACATTCCTAATGAAAAAAGGAAAGCATTGCAGCCTAAAAGTGAGAAGTGTATATTTGTTGGTTATTCTGAAGATGTCAAAGGTTACAAACTTCTTCAATCACATTGTAATGAAATTATTATTTGAAGATATGTTAAATTTGATGAAAATCTCTTGGCCTATGAGCCTAATTCGATGGTTGTGCCTTCTTTGGCCCACAAGCCTAATTTGGCGGTTGTGCCTTCTTCGGCCTGCAAGCCATCTTCGATAGGGAGCATAATTTTACAAGTTACTCCACTACACAGGGAATCCAAATGCAACACACTATTCCATATACACCACAACAAAATGGTGTTACTGAGAGAAAGAACTGCACATTAAAAGAAATGGCTAATTGTATGATCCAATCTAAGGAATTAAGTCTAAAGTATTGAGCGGAAGCCATCAACTGTGCAAATTACATAGTAAATCACACTCCCACAAAGGCTCTTAAAAATATAACACCGGAAGAATATTGGACTAAAATTAAACCAGATGTAAGTCACTTCCGTATATTTGG